>JAVSBS010029495.1:230837-242933 GCA_033124195.1 Coracias cyanogaster
CCGGCGGGAGCTTGGGGGCTGTGGAGGCCGGCGCACGGATTAAGCGGCAGGAAGTCACTGCGGCTGTGGGGGGGGGCAGGGAGTTCTGTAAATACCCGCGGGCCGGTTTGAGGAGCCCCAGGGGCCGCATCCGGCCCGCAGGCCGTAGTTTGAGGACCCCTGCTCTAGTGTCTGAAATGGCCTATTTTCACAACAAATATATCAAAGAGCTTAAAGAATGCAGACTTTCACTTGAATGTAAATACAGACTGAGGAAATCAGTTTTCTCTGAGATCTTCCATGTTCTCCACTTGATGTCCATGTGTCATATACTTGTTATTAGTGTCTCATTTTGTATGCCTGATACAAACCCATCTATCATGCTGATGAGATGGTGAGAGAAAAAGCAGAACAGTTTAGAATGGGACTGATGGCTGGGAAGTTACTCAGAAAAACAGAGCTGAGCAAACATCAATCACATTACAATGAACTCAGTATCACTGAAGTCACTGCAAAGTATCCATTTCAGAGATTTCACATCCATTACAAGTGTGCCTTGGAAGTCTTAGGAAACAAGCAAATAATTTCCTCTTCCTGAGACAAAATAGAAGGTTAGAATTGCATCTATTAAATGGATGTGTTTTCAGCCTGACCTATGTCCTGTAGAAATCTATGCTGAGAAAGAAGGCATTTTAACATTAGCAGGTTTCTGGACTGACATCATGCAATCACACACTTGGTCTAGGTACAATCCAGAGATTTAACTGGCAATTTTGCACTAAAGGAAAATCCATGGATGAAAATAAGTTTTATTTAGACTAGCTTAAAACTCTAACTTAAAGTTTGGCTGCAAGCTGCACACTAGCTTGAATATCAGAGTACTTCTGCTGCTTTAGCATGGTGTATGGACTGTTTGGCATATGGAGCCACATGTATGTGGAGCTACATAAACTATTGAAATGATTTGGCTAAACTGTTTCCAGCACCCATATTAGCTTGTGCAGCACTAGAATGGGAACTGTATGTGCCAAAGTGGCCCACTAAAAATTCAATTTCTTTTTCATCCCCAGTTTTTCATGCATCGAGGAGCCATGCAGAAGTCTACCACAAAACCAGACCAAACTGAGATTTAATAGTCTCCCAACCATTGTTAAAGTAATCTTCCACTCAGCCATTGTTATACAAATCTGCTGATTTCAAGTAAAATACCCAAAGAAATTCTGTGAAGCTGGACAGAGACCATATAAAATGGCTTGCTTATCACCTTTTGAATCATTCATTAACCAGCATAACTGAATCTGCTACATGCCCAGTTAAATTCCAGTTAAACGTTATAGCATGTGCTACCAGCTTTCTAGAAAGTTAAAACAGGCCAGTAATCAAAAGTTAAGCATTAACTAAGATGAGAAAACCATGTAGCTACAAAAATAAAACTACTTTTTAGGTCTGCCTAGTTCACTTAATGGATGGGTCTTGATTAAATTGATCTTTACTGAAAATACAAAACCTATTTTCTCTCCTTTCAGAACGTATCAGATTATGAGCTGAGCCGATTCAAAATAATGCACCAGCCGTAAGTTTCTCATTATTTTCTGCTTCCCCATTAAATGACTAATGCTCTGTGGTAATCTGACAGTTCTTCTATTAATAAATAAGGAAAAAAGACAATCGAAACCTCCTGCTCATGCGAAAAGCATTAATTGATGGGGGTGGAACTTCCTCAGGATTAGGACCCTGGCACGTTACAAGAACATGATCATGTTCAGATCATGTTACAAGAAAGTCTCTTCTGCACCAGCTACAGGTTTATATACCTGTTCAGGTATATTATTTCTCTTCCATTACTGCACAGAGATAATAGTAGGAAGTTTTCTCTATGAGCCAGTGAAGCCAAGAAGAGTTCAGTTTAATACGGACTGAGCTGCTCTACTTCACCTAATGGTTGTTATAATGACATGTAGCATTTGTTTTTCCCTAGCTGGGAAAACATTACATCTATTTATGAAACCAGAATTCAGAATTGTTTTTTGAATCCCACTGTATTGGTAAAAAACTGGAGGAACTTAGAGGCGTTTTTACCTATTAAAATAATATTCCTATTGATAAGAATTTGATGACAGCATAAGTTAATATTCTTCTGGGTTTACTTTAATAATTGACTAGATGAGTAAGGAAAATACCAGTACTTTCTTGCAAGGTAATTGAATCTAACAGAACATCATTTTGAAAGAAAATGTAGAGAGCATGAATACAAACTTAACAATTTATATTGTGATATACATGAACCTGATCTACTACAATATGGGGGCAAACAGAAGTTTCCTGAACTGAGACCAAGAGTTGCACTTCTGATGTGGGCATTCAAGCTTTGGATTCTATTGAAATAAGAAAGGTGTTTTGTAATACAAATTCTGTTGTCAAGTGTAAAACAAAAGGCCAGAGTAGATCGAGTCCAAAGTAAGAAAACTCCTGAAACGCACTCTTATTATATTGTGTTATTTCGATTAGCATTGGTTTTGACAGCCTGCTGACAGCCTGGTGTAACTAGCTCTCATCAACATTTAAAGCCACAGGTCTACCTAGATGGCTTCTTAGCAGCTACTGAATATAGTAGTGAAATTATCAAGGTGCAGTCTCTACTGGTGTTCTACCTTATACATGAAATGCAGTAACAAAGGCTTCCTTCCTAACTCCCCAAAACAATAACAGAAGAGAGGTACTACTTTCAAACATGGGACAGCATAGTACTGAGGCACTAGTCCAATGCTGTCTGGAGCTTGCTGCCAGGGTTGTGCAACAAACTGGTCTCACAGGTTTACGTTTTCAACAGTCCTGACATCATGTGGAAAACTTGAGCTTTGCTTAAAGCCCTTCCTCCTGCAGAAGCAGCATGAATTTTTCACTCCACGCAGCAGTCAGTTGATATACTCTGACCCTTAAAGCCTATGGTCACCCAAAATACTGAACAAGTTCACTCTTAAAAGTGGCAGTACAGCAGCACTTTTCAGATACTTCCCATAGGAGAAGTCTCAACCATCCCACTGACTACAGTCCTGGATTCATTTATTCAGTGTTAAGAGTTATGCCAGGAAGAACTCTATATAGAACATCACGTTATGTTCAGAAGCACTCATAAGGAGAGCTCAGACATCAAAATCAATCTCATATCAGAGATATTTAAGAATACTGGAACTTAAGTGTTTTCTAAACATTCTGTCTTGATATCTTTCCTTAACACTTTAATAAGCAGTGCAAATAAGATTGGTATTTATAATTGTATTCAGCAAAACTGGCATATAAACTGTAACTCAATTATAAGCCTCCGTAATTTGGAAACACATCTTGAGAAAGAAACATAATTACAGCTCAATCACCTCAGTGTAAATAGTCCAAGACTTACAGTATCAGATGTTTATGCAGAAGTTGTTTCACAATGCTTTCAGCTTATTCAAGTTTCACTTTCCCAGGGACCATGAAATTTAAAGGCCTTCTTTATAGCTAATGTGATAAGATATTCATCCCAAATCAAGCTCAAAATAAATTTTGTTCTCAACTCATGAGCTCTAGGGACTATTTTCTAAAAGCAGGTCTGGAATTGTTCATCACAAAATCAGTGCTCTATATCACATGTAAATTCAGGAGCCTGTTGTGGCTGTGTCAGATTGCTAGGTAAATAAGAAATCTTCAACTGCAAATCAGGTATGAGGTGTCAAGTTTTGAGTTTACTATTTGTATATAACAACATGCAGTTATGGAAGATCCTGGATAATAAGTGAGCTGTGATAAGGAACACATAATTACAAGCTTTGTTTAATTATGGTGTGGGCAGCATCTGATCTCCTTTTCTTGAAATAAACATCTACCAACTTTCACTGCTTTGAAAAATGTTCCTAGTTTATTTTATCATGAATTTATAGTATATGCAGAAAAAAATGCTATTTATAAATAAATGTTCTGCAATAAAGATTGATTTCTAGATTCTTTTCTAACATGTTTTTTTTTCCATTTGTTCATAATTTTTATCACTCCAGACTGAATTTTTTCATTCTTGCCTTCCAAGCAAAGGTGATGTCTTTTCTGAGACATATGAATAAATTCTCAATTGTAAGAGATGTTACATATCAGGAAAGTACCTTTGTAATGCTGAGATGTTCCACTTGAAATGTCTGCACTTGCATAATTCAAACTGCATGAACTAGAAACACTACACATTAAGTCCTTTTTCATCCTACTCCCTCCACTCACATTTCTTCTTTTATTTCTTAATTAAGGAAGGTAAACAACCTCATGTGGAAAATTATCTTTTCAGCTTTTTCATGCTATCAACATTTAAATCCATGGACAATTTCTCCACATACCAGGTGCAATAGCCTGGCTCCCCTATTAGCCCCTTTGTAGCTGGGTTAGGAGAGAGTTCATAAGGCAAAATCTTCTGGAGTTGTGGTGTTCAATAATAACTAAAAAACATGGATTTCATAAATGTGGATTTGAGACCTTGCTTTGCCAAAGTAAATTCAGCTACATTATTTGAGAATTCCCTGCTTCCTTTCCCACCTGAAGTGTGGAAATAATAGCATTTCCCTGTCTCACAGGGGTGCTATAATGGAAAAGCATCAGGAATTGTGATGTCTTTACATAAATAGTACGGAAAACTGTAGAACTGCACTGCAAGTGAAAGCCGTAACTTGCTTACCAAGGTCCAATTTGCCAGCTGTGATCTCACATGGCCACAGGAGTTACCTGTATTGGGGACCTCTGAATATTGTGGAGATTACTGGCCAAGCACTGGCCAATACTGTCATCGCTGCAGCTACCAGACAGACCTCTGTGCTATCAGGGGCCACACCGGGCTTTCAGGCAAAAAAAGAGGACAATGCTTCAAAGAGCAAACAGTCCTCCACTGGCAAAATTATTTCTGGTCTATTCATGACAGAGATTTATACCCATCTTTTCTCAACAACTTCAGTGCATTTTAACTCATTATCCATGCTTCTAGCAAGAATCATTGCGTCAAACACTTGCATGTATAATGCATTTTCTTCCGTTACATTTTCACTTCTCATGAAGAAGAGAGGAAAATCGAAGGCATAAACATTAAGACAATAGTTAAGAATAAAATAAAAGAGAAGTCAAGAAATAAATCAATAGACTTCCAACAGACTACAACAACATTCTAATTCCACATGTAGAGAATTTTTGCTTGGAGAAATTACATAGGCATTATTATTAAATGTATTCTCATTTAATAAATGTAGGGTGTGCACCATGATATTTCCAGTTTCACTTTGGAATATTTTTATTTCTTGCTCCTATATTTTTATTTCAGTGGATTACTTTGCCTAATGAATGACAAATCCTAATAAAAACACTAATAAAATCAATTAAATTTCTATGAGAATTAGACTGTTTCCTTAAGAAATAATAAATATAAACAGGTTTTGTTGCCTCTTTAAGGCAGATGCAGCAGTACAGAAATTTTGTGACTATCTGCACTTGGACTTTCCTCACTCCAGAGAAAGTTCCAAGCTAAAAAGCAAAGGTGGTAGATGACTTCTATCCAAATACTTAGTAAGCAGGAAAGTTTTTCCCCTCTCCTTGGGATATAGCATAATGGATTTTTAATTACCCTATATAATTTAAATACCAGTGCTGACTCTGGTTGAATGTTTCATGTCTACAGATGTAGATTTAGCTCCTTGCTTTCCTTAGTTTTTGATGTAGCTTAAATGTCACTTTTTAAATCTCCACTTATTCCCAAAACTTGAATGAGCCAGGGCTAAAATCCAGAAAAATGATGACCCAATAAAAATGATACCTAAATGAGACCAAAAGAGGTTTCCAGGACATGACTACTCTAGTGTCACAGAAACATATTACAGGACACTTCCTTGGTAGCTATATACACTGCAAAGTGGGAAAAAAATATAAAAATAAAGGTATCTGACTTTGACTTTAGACCACATTTTTATATATTATTTACTCATTTTCGGCCTAGAAAGCCCATGACAGAAGTCTGCTCAGGTATCAAAAATTTACAGAGGCAGCCACTTACTGCTGGTTAGAATTAATTCTGGATATTCTCCTGTTCACAGGAGGATCTAGGAAATACTTGCTTAGCAAAGCAACACCATCTTGCCTCCTTCTACAGAAGCAGACAACATTATACTCCTGCAGCAGAAAGGGGGCAACAGACACTTACATTACAGCAGTTTTTCTTCCATCCTGCCATGAACAATTGAGACCTTTGCAATGACACCAATTATTTGAGAAGGAGGAAAGACCCCCTCACAGCTAAGGAGCGTATTCAAGTTCTTCTAGGAAGCTCACTTCTGCTTTTGTCACTGAACTGTTCACCATACTACCTTGGATCTAAAACCAGGAAAAATTAATATTCCAAAATAATTTTTAAAGTGTTTTGCCAAAGCTTAGAAATGAAAAATTGAAAGATCACAGCATTAAAACCTTTGTGGCACCACTATAGACTGCATGGATTTGAACTTGAGACCACAGTTTAGTCATAGCACCCTCTCCATCTCACCTTCATGTTAAAAGAAGTACCTAGTCAGGCAAACACAGACAGGCACATTCCAGAACTGTGAATCTAGAACTGAGCACTTTTCTCAGTACTAAGGAAATCCAGCCTTCTAACCAAGCTTAGCCATATTTTTGAGATTTGCCAAAAATTTATGATAGTCTATCTTGGTGAAATATGCTGTCCACTGTTTAAGTCCAATAACATTTGATAGATTTCCACAGATAAACAGTGATTTTGTATTTTATGTATTGTTTTATACTGAAAAAAATGAATAAAGACAATTGTACAAAGGAGAAACTATTTCTGTACATCACATTCTCCTATGACTGCAACCACACAAAAGATATTTTCAAACTATCTTTCTAAATTGGACGTGGACATGCAAGGTTAAATTACACTAATAGTGTTCTAGGTGGGATGAAAACCAAACACAATGTAGAAGCCATTCAAGCTAGCAATATATTCAGCTGAAGAGCAATGTATATCACCTTATGTTCAGTCCTGCACAGTACAGCTTTTAGATCATGAGCTACTTGCTTTCTGTCAGTCCATCTGCTTGTAATTCACAGTTGAGACAAACTCAGAGATGCAGTACTTGGGCAACAGACTTAACTGTCTTGCAGCATCTCTTACAATTTTAAATGAAGGATATTTTAAGCAAATACAATGTCTAAAAAGCCCCTGTTTCAGTGGCCTTTCTGACTAAGCAATTTACTCAACTGCAGTTGTATAAAGATACTAAGTAAAGTTTACAGGAAATAACCATCATTACAAGCCTGTCTTTGTTACCAAAAATAAAGATGTAGCTAGAAACTACATTGGTAGAGCTTATAGGGAGAAAACAGATACCTGCATACAAGAAGCACTGGAAGTCGCTAGAGATTGTAAATAAAACAGCATTCAATCTTTGAAAGAGATACTAGAAATAGTAGCAATACAGTTCTCTCAAATGTTGAAAAAATAGAAAAATACATAAAATATACAAGTTTGTATTTTCTGATCAGTTCCTGATGTCCACGTATTTGCTGAGGCCTTACTACCAAATCGCAATAGTGGCAGTTCAGGTGTTACCATGCTACAGTACTGCAGCTGTTGTTAAAGTGGAAACTAACTTGGCAATGTTTTTGTTCTTGTGGTTCTGTGGACTATAAGCCTACCCCTGGGCTGAGTAGAAAGAATATAAAACAAAAGGCTTTCTTTATACACATACTACTTCTAGACTGAATTATCAGTATTGCAATGATGAGGAATGCCTCAGGGCATATACAGATATATTGTCAGAGTTTGAGGGTTTTTTTCCATTTTAATGAAAATTGCATCTAGAAATTCTAATTAAATAAAAGAATTTTGTCCTTTTGCTCATCCTTCCTTACTGAAAATAATCCCATTCTCAAACAGTTTAAATACCAGTGGATATTTATCTGGAAGTCACCAAAGAAATGATAGGATATGAAGTTATCGCAGAAAATCCTGATTTTTCTTCTCAACACCCTTGATGCCTGCAATGGAAACCAGTTTCAAGTTGTCTGAATGTCTTCCATGGGACATTTTATCCTCACTAATCCAGTTAGGAAGATACAGAGGGATGCACAGAGCTTGCAGTCTTACCTGGCTTATATCTGTATATATAATATATAAATTAGTACAAGCCTAGAGTCTCCTCCTCTTCTTCAGCCCCATGATTTTCCATTACTCTCTGTTCTGAAGCCTGTTCAGGACAACTTCTAAACTAGAAAATTTTAGAATTAGTTAACCTTGCCCTGTCTCTTTTCATGGTACCGTACCATGCTCAGCCATCTAGGGAAGGCCACCAGGGGTGTTCAGTTAACAGTACCATTATAGAGGTGATTCTTTAAGATTGGAAACACTATGCTTATTTTTAGGGATATTAAGCAAGAGAAATCACAGACTTTTTTTGTAACAGTGTGACAGATCGGTGTTAAATAATACTAGATGTCTATTAACCCTCTTTGAAGAGCAAGATTGGATCAGCCTCTGAGAAAAAAGCATATGCTGGTCCAGCTGTAAAGACAGCCAGGTCTGCAACAGTCAGCTTAATCTCACTAAGTGTTAGTTAAAGTAGAAACATTTGTCTTTGTTAGTACTCTAAACCAGCCTAAATAGCACTGGAATATCAGTCATGGAGCAACTGAAGTTGGGGAACAAAACTCAAAGAAACAAGTCACCTTTTTAAGACATAGGCCCAAATGACCTGCTTCTATTTGCACACAAAGCCAGAAGCAGAACCAGAAATGGAAGCTGTTGCCCAAATTCCAGACAGGTTCTTCTCCATCGTCATATGTCTGGACAGGATCTTTTTCCACCACCCTGTCAGTTGATGTGTCTTCCTTTTCTCTATTGCATGGCTGTACACAGACCACAGAGAAGAGGTTGTTGTAGTTTCTATTCACTGGTCTTCCTTCCCGTTTAGAAAATCATATTTGGTAGTCAGAAAGAGCCGCACCTGGGGCTCAAAACTCAGAAGAAAATAACTTCTAGCTCATTCAAGCAATGAAGTGTGAAGGACTATTAATTTATAATCTCGTATTACAGAATTCCATGTGAGCCCCAGCTCAAGTACACACTGAGCAGAAAACAGAGCAGATGTATTGCCTTGTTTTGCTCCAAGTCTCCAAACTTTCACTTTTTGCAAGAAATACAATATTTAATTTACAGCGTGTTATCAACACATATTTATGGTCTCTGCAGGAGAGACATTGCATTCTTCTCACTTTAGACTAGCCTCTATGAAAATGACTGAAATCATAACCTCTCTGTTTTTGTTTAAGCATAGAAAGCTTCATTCATTAGTTCATCCATTTGTGCTGTGATGATAGGTGGTCTGTGCAGTATTTCTAAGATAATGAAGGAAAGTATTAAACCTTTTAATTCAGACTTTCTTGAATTCAGAAATGAGAAGAGAAAGGTAAACAGTTGAGGTAAAACACTAAGCCATGAAAACGACTATGCTTAAAAATGGGGTCAGCTACACAAGCAGGGTAAGGAAGTTACAAGATGAGCAGCAAGGAGAAGTTAAGGGACTGTGGCAGGAGGACCTGTTGCAGCTGCAAGCCAGACAGTTGGTGCTGTAACAACCAGTGACTTGAAACAGCTTCAGGAGAGGCTGTTCAGCACAGCTGGCCTGGCAAAAGATGAAGTGCAGTTGGTAGGAATGCCACAGCAGCCCTTTGTGCAACAGAATTCAAGACCTGAAAACCAACAGCCAGCACAGTTATAGGTGGCAACCCATAGAATTAATGTTTGCCAAAAATATATGTCAAAGATTTGTCCCAAACAAATGCAGAAATTGCATTCAGCATGAAAATAAATACCTCTTCACTAGCACCTTCCACATAAACTCCCTCTCCAAGAGCAACACCAATGTGAGGACCCTGGCATGATGGTACCTGAGCATATCTACATGACAGATAGCATTAACACTTGTCAACACATGATTCAGAGCATCAGAGAGCCTCTCTGGATAGCTCACCTGTAACCACCTAAATACAGTGTCATAATACACGTTTATGAAATTAAGAGTCCTAGGCAACATCTGTGCTAGCTTTCAGTTCTTCAGTGTTCAGTGCTTCAGAACATCTGTACACTTGTAGTGGGTGCAGCACAGGCACAGAGGAGCTAGCATGAAACACAGGAGCTGTTCAGCTGCCAGAAGCGGGAAAGATGCGCTACTGGATGCTGAATGGGTTCTCAAATGCCTCATCTAAAGGTGCAGCTCCACTATATCTTGCTTCAGAGACTGCTCAGTTGTCACCAGCTCTGGCACCATGCTCCACTGCACAGTGTAAATACACTTTGACACTACAATCTTGATGTTTCTTCACAATTCTTAGAAGTAAAATTCAGATAAACTCTGAATTCTTGCAGGGGTGCAATGTTTCCAGTCCAGACTGTGGCCAACCTCTTGCCATGCTAGCAGCAGTACACGCAGCTTCCCTGCAGCATGTTACTGTTTAGGACTACTCAGACCACATCTTGCAGGTTATTTTATCAACCTTCTGGAGGACAGAGGGATGAAATGACATTCTCCATAGCATGGAGGCAGTTCAATCTCCTTGCCCAAAGCTGTCTTGGTCTGGACTGAGACTGCTGTTAAAAATTACAATGGAACAGCATTGTCTGCTCTGTTTAAACAAATATATTCTATTCTTCAGCAAGCAATGCATGATTTTTCAGTCTGACATTCTCATTCTGTTCCTAATAGTCAAGAGTTCTGAGGGGAAAAAAAAAAAAGGAGATCTTATGTATTTTACAGCTCTTTCACTACCCTGCCTGTTTTCCATTCTCCTACACCCACTGCCATTGCATATTTTAGGTACTCTCCAATGATATCCTTGACAGAGCATTAAGTCTCAGTTTCTTTTTCACAGTTCTGGCACTTCAGTTTCCCCAGACACCTGCTACCACAGCTCTGTCATTTCTCCTATTTAGTTCCTCACTGTCCAGTTTCATGGCTTATTTTACAAACCTCTCAGAATACAGAAAATAACAAAAAAAATCTTATGAAATGTATGGTAAGGGAAAGTAACTGAAATGGTAAAGGTAATCAGATCCTTTTCTAAATCCCTGATCTGTCTAATATAATTAATTACCTTTATCAGTATATATCTTCCTTATCTGATTCCTCTGGGTCAAGCAATAATATTCTGAAGTAATGCACAGGAATATAAGGCATATCCACACTGTTGCTTTAATGAATAGATATTACAGTTCAAAATCACAGAAGTAAAAAGGATTGTTTGTATTGCTTGAAATGTCAGCACGAGCTACCAGCTATGTTCCTTTTATATTACTGGTACAAATAATGTTTAAGAAATTATTCATAACTAGATGGTTTTTGTCCACATATAGCACACAAATAGATTTAAATATACTTTGAAAAAAAAATCCCAATGTCAACTATTTCCTATCATTATTAAACGTCTTTTTGAAGAAATAGAAGTCTGATTCACAGGAACAGTCTTACAGGTATTCTCTGCTAGCTAATCCCTTTCCAGGGATTTATTGAAAATTACAGATAAAGCCAAAAGTTCAACAATTTCAGCTTGTAACCAAAAGCAGTACTAGACATGCATGCATCACATTGGCACTTCATTGTTTTTTAGCTTTTTTTAAAAACAAACAAACAAAAAACCACAAACCAAAATAACTCTAAGAAAACACTGAAAAATAACAACTGTTGCTTATTTCCAATCACAAAACAGAGCCCTTACAGACGCTGTCTTTCCAGCAACGCTTCTGCATCTTCTCCATCATCATTAACATGAATATAGTATCAGATCCTCTCTTAACCAGTTGAAGTGCTAGACCCTGCGTTGTGGGCCCCAAGCTGGAGTTGATCTGTGAATGAGTCACAACCTAGCAGAATGTTTTGTTTTTCTTATTAGCTTCATGTTCCAGAGGCAGAACCTGGTCCACCTGTGTTTTTGTGGCTCTGCCCTCACCCAGGTGGTCATGGTTGAGGTGGTGGTCAAGGCCAGGATTATATCAACCAGGAGCCAATTAATTGGAGGAGCTTCCTGCTGGGTGTGGATTCTGCTGGGGCTGGTTGGTTCCTGCTGAGC
>JAVSBS010029497.1:0-15143 GCA_033124195.1 Coracias cyanogaster
CTGGAAAGCATGCCCTATGAAGAGCGGCTGAGGGAACTGGGCTTGTTTAGTCTGGAGAAGAGAAGGCTGAGAGAGCTGGGGTTCTTCAGCCTCGAGAAGAGAAGGCTCCAGGGAGACCTTATTGCAGCCTTTCAGTACTTAAAGGGGGCCAAAGATGGGGAAAATCTTTTTAGTAGGGCCTCCTGCTATTGGACAAGGGATAATGATTTTAAACTAAAAGAAGGGAGATTTGAGTTAGACATAAGGAAGACATTTTTTAATGATGAGAGATGTGAGGTACTGAAACAGGTTGCCCAGAGAAGTTGCGGAGGCCCCATATCTGGGAGCATTCAAGGTCAGGTTGGATGGGGCATTGAGCAACCTGATCTAGTGAAAGATGTCCATGGCATAGGGGTTGGACTTAAGTGATCTTTGAAAGTGTCTTTGAAGCTCACTGTTCTGTGATTCCGCTCCTAAAGCGATCCACCAGAACTGTTGGGCATTTTGGCCTTAAAAAAACCAGCCCTCCCAAAAAAACCCCACAAATTCCCCAAACCCCCACAGGTCTCTGCCCCCAAGACAGCTTTACATTTTAAGGATGTATTTTCTTACCCATGTTGCTGTCTGTTCCTCCAGCTATCACCCAAGCTCACCCTGAAGATTGCCAAACCTCACCCTGAAGGCTGTGACCCTCCACAGCCCCGATCCCCCTTAGAGGCTCTCCAGGTCATGGACCTCTCATGAGAGACAGGAGCTGGGCTGGAAATGCTTGTTGCCTTTCGGCAACAGCCACACTAGTGCTTGCTTTGTTGCATACTAATGAGCACTAATTGGCCTCAGCTTGTTATCAATGCTGTATGGGAGCCATGTGCAAAATAGTGGGATGGGGGCTGAGGAGACCCCAAGGGGTTCCTGCCCTCCACCGAGGGATGGGTTCTTGTGGGGTTGGGGGCTGAACTGCTGCACTTTGTGGAAACATCTAAATTTGTGAGCCATGAAGGGCCATGCCTGCTAGCCTCATGCCAGCCTTGGTAGTGGTCCACCTGGCAGGTGGGCTTCCCCTCTGACATGGCAGTAGGTTACAGGGAGTTTTAGGTGTTATGAGGAGACTCCTTGTCCTTAAACACACCTGGGACTTGGGCATGGCATGGGGAGGAGTCAAGCCCTTTGGGAGGCTGGGCATGGGGGCCAAGACCCCTGAGGATGGGTTCAGTGCCCCTCTCCTACCCCCATCCCCAGGAACTGCATGCATTTCATTTACCAGTATTATCCCTGAACTGTTCACCTGGAGCCTGTCTCCTCCTCTCCACTGCCTTTCTACTGTTGTTGCCATACCTGGTGTTTGCTGCAGCAGCTGGATATCCCCTGCAGCCATACCCCTTGTCAGAGCACTCAGTCTGAGTGATGAAGCACATGGAAACCTCCAGAAGGTGGTCCTGCTCTGGGGGAAATGCCAACCTAGAGAGAGAGGAAGGCTTGATGGAGCTGGCTTGCACCAGTGCTCTTGAAAAAACCTCTCTCATGCATGTAAAACCCTAGATCTGGCTAATGTGTGATATTGTTTGTAGGACGTGGCGAGCTCACCTCGTGCTGGGGGCAGACCTGGCACAGGCAGGATGGCATCCAGACTCACAGTACGTTGGGGCTTCTGCCAGCCGAAGAGTTGCAGTTTTCACATCAGAGGTGGCCCTGCTAATTTTGGACGAGTGGCCCACTGACTCTGATATTTTCAGGCTGGGGCTTCTAAGCGATTTCTCTAAAGCTGAAAATCAGTTTACACAAGCTGAGAATGTCGCCTGTAGCTTTTCTGGTGTTTGAATTCTGATTATCCCCCATGCAGAACAGCAAGTTTTGTACTGGGTCCTGGTGACCACGCTTCATTTTAATTTACTCTTTCTTTGTTCACATAATGATGGGAGTTTTTCCAAAGCAAGGAGGAGTGGGGATGAAAGTGTTGGGAGTAGCGGCAGGGAAGGATGGAGCACCAGCCAGGCACAGGGTGTGAACGCAGGGTATGCTTGGCCAGCGAGCAGCCCCAAGAAGCTCAATGCAGATAATTTTTTTCCTCCCACCTGTTGTTAGAAGCAAATAGGGAGTGTTCTATTGCGCTTCCTCCTCAGCCACTAGCGACAGGAGACTTGCTTTTAGTCGTGTACTGGAAGCTAATTAAAACTGGTGACAATGGTAATTGAGTAAGGATGCTTGAGGATAAGTATGACCTCATGTCTAAAATGGTAATGAGGCCTATTAAAATCCTCATCAAAACGAGAAACGAAAGAGGGAACAGTGGCAAAGGTGCTGTGAGGGGAGCAGGAGCAGGTGGGGACAATACCTGACAACAGAGCACCGGGTGGGATGGGGAGCACCGAGGTGCCAGGCTTTTAAATCTCCTTAATAAACAGCCCGCTCCTCAGCTAGTCAGGCTGCTGCTCGGGCCAGTCAGCCAAAACACTTTGGGATGTGTGTAATTGAAGTAATTCCGCCCGTGCTCACCCAGACTTGGGTGTAGATCCTATTAAGCGACAGCAGCACTTGTTGCCATTTGTTGTTGTCTTCACTTGCTGGTTCTTTGCTGGAAGAAGGGAATGCACCAGGAAATGGGCAGCGGCTGATGGTGTGGGGAGGAAACCTGCAAACATATGCCCTGAAATTGCACCAATGCCGGAGAATGTGTTGGCAGAAGAAAGCTGTGGCAAGCTCAGGGTGCCATGCTCCAGCTTGGACTGGCACAGCACCTGATTTCGGCTCTACAACTGGGATGTAGGGGCCAGGGGCTGCCTTGACCCTGGCATGTGTTGGTTTGCAGGATGGCGTAGCAGGGCTTGTGATGCCACTGTGCTCCACAGGGCCCCATGCCCTGTGCTGACTCGCCTCACCGCAGAGGACACCCTGAGGGACGCCGGGAGGTGGGTGTTCCCCATCCTGGCTCTGGATGTGCACCACATCACTTTGGGTAAGCTCAGCCTTGGGCTGCCAGACCCCTTCCTGATGCCCTGCTGATGGCGGGGAGGTACGGTGTACGTCAGAGGCTTCTTTTCACTGGAGAAAGCTGACCCTCATCCTTCTGGCAGGGGCGAAGGTACGGCTGGATGACGGCTGAGGATGTGCTATGGAGCCGGGATTCAACTGCTCTGAGCTCTGCAATGGCAGCTCCAGTTTTGGCAGCCAGGAGCAGCAGCAGCGGGCACTGCAGGAGCTCTGCACTGTTACCGTGGTACGTACAGAGATGGAGGAGCACTCTGGGGCATGAAGTTTGCTCTGCAGAAATGGATTTGGCTGAAGGGATGGAGACGGGTGCACAGGAGTGCAGCCACCAAGCAATCTCTGTCCAGCCAGAGGCTGCATGCTGTCACCTCCTGGTGACAGCAAGCTCTGGCTAGATGACACCCAGCAGTTAGGCAGAAGGTGGGGAAGCAACCATGACAGCCAAGTGGTGTCACGCAGCCCTCCTGTGTGTTGGCTGGTGTGACAGCTGCTTAGGAGTGGCCTGGAATGGCTTCCTCTGCCCTTGACCTTTCCCATCCCCTGGAACTTCAAAGTGCTTTTCAAATATGAATAGAGCAGGACTTAATTAAAAGTCATCATCTGTAATAAATGGTACCTTTCCCCCCACCACTAAGCTGGTAGAAATGACACCGGGATGCACTTAGTGGCAGTTGGCTCCACATGAGGCTGCTGGATGGACCAGTGAGGCTTGGCCTGCTTGGCTGTCCACCATGTCCTGCACAACCACGGGCCTTTAATTAGAAGACCATAAGCTGCTTGGCTCCTCTGGCTCTGGCAGCTGCCTTACAATTAATATTCCCCCTGCTAGGGCCAGGATTTACTCCGCTCAGCAGAAAACAAAGCGCTCCATCAACTTCATGTAGCATCAACATCCAGGGAAACATCGGTCAGGGTGGGGGAATGTGTTGGGGAAAGAAAAGGTGGAGACTACAGGGGTGTTTCTGGTCCCTGAGTGGTTGCTGGGAAGAGGGTGCAGTAACGTTCTTGGCAGCAGCCAGAGGTGGAAGGATACTGCTGGTGGATGCATCTGGTAGTGAAGTGTGGGAACCCTGGAATGTTGAACCCACCCTGCTCACCTTACTGGCAAAAGCTAGGTGCTACCCTCAGGGTCAACCAGGCAGGACACAGAAATAGGATGGTGGTACAGCCTTGCAATGGCCCTAGGCAGCCTCGTCAGCCCCTCTGAGTTCCAGGGAGCACCAGGCATCCTCCGTGCTGAATGATGGGGAGATGGGGTTTTTGCATGAGTCCTGGTGTAAGGGGAGGGGGACTGACCTGGCTG
Source organism: Coracias cyanogaster (assembly GCA_033124195.1). Classification (NCBI taxonomy): domain Eukaryota; kingdom Metazoa; phylum Chordata; class Aves; order Coraciiformes; family Coraciidae; genus Coracias; species Coracias cyanogaster. The sequence continues at coordinate 4,268 of JAVSBS010029497.1, forward strand.
ACCTTCTCCACCATCTGGTGTAGTCTTCATTTTTCAGAGAGCCAACAAAAAGACCTCCTAGGGTATGGGGAGAGGGAAGAGGAAGTGGAGAGCAGTTTGTGAGAGGGAGACAGGTTTCTCCCCAGGGATCCCTCCACGCTCCTGCAAAGTGAAGCTGATCTGTGCATGCAGCTGTACTGCAGCATAATGCAGCAGCATCAGCTCTTGGCTGTTTGTCTTTCCTAGCCAGGGGTTTGCCTTACCCAGCAGCCCTGTGACCAGCACAGCACCAGCATGTGAGCTGCCAGGAGCCCATGGATCAGCCCGTGCTCACATGGTGGTGACATGTTTTTGTTTTAAGAATTACGTGTGGGCTTTAATTCTCCAAGCTGTGCCTTGTTCTTGCTCGCCCAGAGGAGATGGGGCCTAGCTGGCAAAGTGGGAGATGAGGCATCGGCTCAAAATGACTGCCTTACTTCTCCCTGCAGATTTATTTCTAGCAATGCTGCAAGCAGAAGCAGCTTAGACCTTGAAGGAAAAATCCAGAGTTTGGGGCGGTGGCAGCTCTTGGGAGAATAGTTTTCTGCCATAGAAATTGTGTGCAGGTGAGCTGGAGTACTTGAGAAAGGACTTAGCACCACAGAAGTTAGTGAGGAGGTGTGTGATCCCAGGTCAGTCCCCATCCTCCTCCTTCCCCTTAAAGAGGACGATCCAACAGTTAAGTAGAATTAATGCTTTTTTTAAAGAAAAAGAAAAGATGTCAGTAACATGCTCACATAGTAAATGTGAACAAACCCACACATGCATACCCTGTTTAAAATGGTGGAGTGTCTTATATCTGCAGTGGAAACAGGTTTCTTGTTTCATGTTAGGATCATTTTATCCATCCAGTTGTAATAGGGAGAGAGCAGAGAATATTTTAATATGGAGATTTAAAACCATAAAGTTGCTTGTGTGCAAGTAGAGGGGTGCCTTGCTTTGGGAGTGTCCCTCAAAAGCCAGTTCTCAGCTGACGTCTGCCTAGGACGAAGTTAAGTTTCCAGCCACCTGGGAGATGGGTGGAGCCCAGCTTGGTGTGTCACTGCATAATGCATCTGAAAAACGCTGTCCCACTCCTTTTTCTGTGCTTTCTGCACCGACTGGCAGCTCTGCTGCTGGCTCCCAGACATGTCAGCTGGCTGCTTGGTTATCTGCTGCATGTAGGGGTGAGGGTTGGAGCCAAGGATGTCTTACCCAACTTTCTAAAGAATCAGGCTACAGACTGGGGTACCACAAGATCTCCAAAGGTTTCTTTCTAGAGGACAATGAGGAACCATTGCCCATTTTGCCCTCTCTGACAACCAGGGCTGCCTGAGGTTTATGAGTCACTTCTACAGCTTCATTTTGTATTTGGCTAGTTGGATGTAAGAAGAGGGCTCCTGGACTGCCCTCTCCTCCTGTGCACTCAGCAAGCAGCAGAGTATGTGTTCTGTCTACACACATCTCACTAGCCCTGCCTGCCGGTCTTCATCTGGTGCCAGGGTGTCCACTCAGGAGGAGGGGTTTGGGAGATGCGGTTTCTGGCTGAGCAAAGCATCCGTGGGAGCAATCATGCCAGAGTTGGGACCTCTTTCGCTGGGAGCCCCAGCAATGTCCTCTTCCTCCTGACCCCTTTTGCCTCCTGCAGACATCTTCTGACCGCAGTGGGAAGAGCTCCCCGTCCTTCTCTGCTGCCCTCCTGGGAGTTGTGTGGACATTCCTGACTGGAGGAGTTCTGCTAGCACTCTTTTTTCTGGTCTTCACAATTCGATTCAGGAAAAACAGGTAAGGGCTTCCCTCTTCTCCTGTGAGAATTCCCCGAAGCTGGAGCAGCGGGGTCAGGCTCCTTCAGGACCAGGCTCTGAGCTGATGGCCAGCTAAGGGTCAGGAGGGTACAACTCTGAAGGAGCAACATGGGACAGGCAAGGGCAATGCCAGGGATATTGCAGCTTTCTCTGTCACACTCAGTGTTGATCACTGATGGAGGCAGTCCTGCTTGGACTTTTCCATTTCTCCCCAAGGCAGGGAGCTATGGACAAGACTGAGCATGGATGCCCTCCAGCGTGGCACAGGCAGCAGTGCCTGGTCACATCCCAAAGGTGGTATATAAATAAAATCATCAACAGGCGCAAGCAGAAAGCAAGCCAGTCACCTTCTCCACTCCACAGTCTTGAGAACATCCCTTTGAGCAGCATAGCTCCATGCGCAAAACCATCAGGCTCTCCGCAGTGTGCAGATATCCTTCCTGCTGTTGGGCCACTCATAGTTTGAAGATATTGCTAATCTTTTTTTTTTTATCCTGGTGGTTGTCCATATCGGTGGGGAACATGATCTCCATTGGTGAGAAAAGCCAGTGGTGAAGTGCAGGCTTTCCTTGGTGCTCTTCAGCCTGCACAAAGAACGTAAAAAGTCCTTCTCCCCCGAACGCAGCATAAATGAAGCAAAAGGCTCAGTGATTCCTCGTAGCTCAAACTCTCTCAGCCAGTGCTTAGCTTTCCTCAGCAATTCTGGACTTCTCACCTGTCTACTTGCCACCTTCTCCTCAGCTTCATTGGTCTGTTGGTCTCTCAACTGCTTCCCCCATAGAGATACATCCCTCTCCCAGGCTTCACCTGGCAAAGCCTTTGTGCTCCATGTGCTATTGTTTTGTAAAGAGATGCATCTGTGTGCAGCCCCGGCTGCTGCTGTTCCAGTGCTCTGGTTGCGTTAAGGCACTCAGTGCCTCTTGTAGCCACCGTGCAGTCAGGAGGATCCTGCTTGCGAGGGTTTATCTCAAGCCCTGTGCCTGCTATGATGCAGTAGCTGCACGACCTGCATCCTGCTCTCAAGCACTTGATTTACTGAAGCAGAGCGGTGTTGGGTTCAGTGGCAACCCTAATTGATTGCCAAATTATTTAGGCCCCTGAAGGTATTCGCAGAGCAAGCTGTAATGAATGTGTGTTATTTATTTGCACTGCAGCACCTAAATACTGGTCTGCCCACTGAACCTGGGAGGGCAAAGGAGACCTTTTGCAGTGTGCAGCTGAGAGACTGAGCTGATGAATATCTTTCCCCCGGGGCTGAGGCATGGCGAGGAAAGCAGGGAGGGAGAGAGCCCAGTTGAATCCCAGGCTCTGTGTTGGTGAGGCAGCAAGCCAGGAGGGAGCTCAAGGATAGAGAAATGCAATGACTTAGCAGCAGATCGAAGGGACAGAGCTATGCAGGAGGATGGCAGGAGCTCCAGCTTTCACTTGATGGGCTTGCTGGAGAAGGGTGACAGGTCAGGAGAGATCAGTGGGTCGATTGTCCCCTCTGTGAATACAGTTACAGGATTATGAGTGATGGGGTGAAATTACAGAGGAGAAGCTGTAACCTGAACGTTTCTGGCAGCTTCCTGAATTTAAGACTGTGCCAAGGGAGGAGGTATGTCCTCAAAGGAAGGAGCATTGGGAAAAGCCTGTTCCTAGAGGCATTTGTAGCTGCTGTACCCAAAGCTGACTGCTGGGGACAGTCACTCTGTGCTGTGTTGGTAAGGCTTTCCCCTTCTCCCCCTTTACGGCAGAGGACAATGGAGGAAGATGTTGACCTCGAACCTGGGGGGCTGAGCTGGGTGCTGTGCTGGGTCCCACCTGCGTGACCATGGGGCTTTGCTTCCCCTGGCTCTGTGCCGCTGCGGGGATGTGTGGCCGCTGCATGTGCTGGCACCGCAGCACAGCTTTGCATGCCTGGCACAGGCTCTGGTAGCAGAGAGACCCATCTGTGGTGACCCTGTCTGCTCTGCTGCTAAAAGCCCATGGCTTCCTGCAGTCCTGTCTGTAGAGACACTGGCTGAAGCTGCCTCAGGGATGCTTTTCTGTGCTGCAGATCCATGCAGGGGTAGAGGTGCCATGGGGCAAGCCTGGTACCCATCTGTTTTGGGGAGAAGGGATGTTGCTGTCCCACAGAGTGTTGGGGTAGGGCAAAACAAACACTTCAGGGGTAGTGAAACACTCCAGCAATGCAGGGGAGAGGATTGATGGGGTATGCGCCATGGAGCAGTGGCTGAGGTTTTGGAGGAGCTCTGAACAGCAGAGGCTGTGAGGGGACAGTGTGTCAGCACCCCTTATGGCCACCATCATCCCTGTAAAGGGGATCTAACCCCTGTGCTGCCAGGCCATGACACTCAATAACTGTCACTGCCTTCCCTGCTTTGTTTCCTGGAGGATTGTGAAGATGTCCAGCCCCAATCTGAACATTGTGACTCTGCTGGGCAGTGGCTTGACTTACACTAGTGCTTACCTCTTTGGGATTCAGGAGCAGAGCCTGCCATCTGGAGACTCAGTGGAAAAGCTTATTCAGGTGAGCGGGGGGTTTGCTGGGACGGGTGCCTTCACCCAGGCTCATGTGTGCATCTACATGTATGTGCTGTCTCTTAGCTGCAGCCCGTTGCCACCTCACTGCTGGGCACATTCAACCGGGCTGTGGTTTCCACATACACGAAGCACAACCTGATGCTTTCCATCTAAATGGCCTTTGCTGTTTGTGCAAACCATGCTGGGAGGATGCCAGACAGGTCCCCAGGGGAGAGGGCAGTGCCTGTGGCAGCCGCCCCACGGGCAGGCAGGCTGCTGGGCTTGTAGAAGTGCAGTAGGGAGCGGGGAACCTGGAGGGAGATGGGATCCTCCACACAGCCGCTGCCCAATATGTCACAGGTACTGCGAGGTTGCAGGCGAGTTTTTGGACTGCAAAACAGATCTTCATCAAAACGCTAACGTATGTGATGAACCCCTATGTCCTGACCTGGGGCAGCCACTCTGCCATACCAGGGATGGGACATGCACCCGGGTGGGAGAGTGGGACGTGGGAGAGAGCACATCCTGCCGCCCTGCTCAGCTGCTGGGCTGAGGATAATTAATGGAGGTGCCAGCGAGTGATTTATCGGTGCTGGGACCCTCCGTGCCCCTGCTGCTCACAAGCTGCCTGGCTTTACCTTCCTGCTCCTCCAACCAGAGCCTCTAAGGCTGGGGAGGAAAAGGCAGGCAGAGGAATAAATCCTGCCTGCAGAGGAATATGTGCCTTTTTAATTTATTTCACTCTGCGGTCAGCTTTCTAGTATCCAGTAAGACCCGCCAGAAGCCAGAAGACTATAGACATCCCCACCAATCGTTATTGCCTTCCTGGGTGGGAAGGTGTGGGGTGTCCGTGAGCCCCATGGCTGCCCCTTCAGCCCCGTCACTCTGCCCAATCCTGGCAGGTGCGTCTCTGCCTGCTGTGCGTGGGGACCTCCCTGGTGTTTGGCCCCATCCTGGGGAAAAGCTGGCGGCTCTACAAGGTGTTCACCCAGCGGGTGCCGGACAAGCGGGTGGTGAGTACACAGCACCTAGGGGGCAAGGGGGGCAAAATCCCCAAGGGAGGCGAACACCAGCAAGTCCCAAACTGGTGCAGGATAGCAGATAAAACTGACATGTGATAGGGATAGGTGCCACAATCATAGGTCTGGTTTCACGCCTTGCTAGGCGTGGGCTTCTCATTTATTCCTGCGCAATGAGGCAGGAGCTTTTCCACTCTACAGGCAGGCAGGTACCCTGCCAGGCTGCCTGTTCCTCAGTGGAGTCACAGCCTCATCACCCAGCGAGGTCTTGTTCTCATTTGACATTGGCACATGACCTCATTATGCTGCACACTGGTGTTTGTGTCCAGGTCTGGGGCTGATTGTTTTTGTGGGGTGAACATAGGCCAGGTATCCTTAAGGGCATCTGATATTGGGCCATCCACAGATGCGTCTAATCCCCTCTTGAAGGGAGGGAGGGAGTACTGGGTAGTCCTCTGCAGCACTGAAGAAAGGCATACAGCAGCTGTAATGGGAAATGGGAGCCACCTATACAAATTTGTGCATGTAACAGTGCACTTACAGCTTTCAGTGGGCACTTTCCAACAGTGAAAAAGGTAGGTCTCAGATGAGAGGTGAGACAAGAGGGTTTGTGGGGGAACCGGGTACCAGCAAGGACTCCCATTCCTGAGGCACCGTGATCTGTGTTAGACTTGCAAAATGATAATCCTACCATCTTTTTTTTTCCCCCCACCCTTTTTGTCTCTGCTTGTGATATGGGCATAACGGATGATACTCTTATTTTGGAAGAGCATTTACCAGCTTGTCACATCATTGGGGAGGGTTCATACTTGGCCTCGAGTCTGATCGAGCCTTCAGGAGTTTTGGAGCTGGAGACAGAGGTCCTGTGGCTGACTCCCATATCAGTGAGCCACTGGAGTCCACTCTGGGGGAAGTATTAGGATGGACGCATCCCTTGGAAGAAACAACTAGAAAGAGACCCAAGAGCACGGAGATTATTGGTGTCCATTTGCCCCTCACAGTAACACTTACTTCTTGCGTGTTTGCAGATTATCAAAGACCTGCAGTTGCTGGCGATGGTGGCAGCACTGGTGCTGGCGGACACCGTGTTGCTCTTGACATGGGTATTCTCTGACCCAGTCCAGTGCTTCCGAAGCCTCAGCGTCTCACTGCGGGTAAAGGGATGAGGGGGTGGTGGTGGGTTGTACCATGTCCTCTCTGATCTTTATGGGCAAAGTTGCGGGATGGTCAGGCACTTGGAGGTGGTGCTTAAAAAAATAGAAAGGAAAGCAAGCCAGATGGCTTTCTGGATGCTCTGGGTTGGGTTTATGTCTGGTCTATTACAGAGATGAGGGTCCACTTCAAAATCTCCAGGCTTGTGCAGGTCGCCTGGGTGATACAGGAGAGGTCCACAGCATATGCAGATGCTTTGGAGAAAGGTTTAATCAGCCCTGTTGGCAGCAAAGTGCCAGAATCTTCCTTGCTTCAACCCTCTGCCCCAGGCAGCACCAGCTTTGGCCTTTCCTCTCAGAGATTTACAGAGGAGACCTGCTCAGATGTGTACACCTGCCTGCCCATCGGTCTGTGCCTGCTCCCGGGCTGGGGCAGCAGCCTTCACTTCTGCCTTCCCCTTCCCTCCTAGGCGACAGAGAAAGGCTTGACCTGCTCAGTGAGCCGGGTGCAGTCCTGCGCATCTCTTTATTCTGATCTTTGGCTCGTTCTCATTTTAGGGTTTAAGGTACGTAACCTCTTTATTGATTCTTGCACTGTATCTCGCCTCCTCCCAGTCTCACAGCATTCGTGGTTTTGCTGCCCTCCCAAGCTACGTGCCTACTGCAGGTTCCAGCTACACCTGTTCATCTTGGAAAGCCCTCCCATCTCCTGTTCCTCCTGCCTCGATGTCTTCTTGCATTCCCTTGTAAAAGCCCCGTTAGCAACTTTTTTCCTTGCCTTGCCGTCTCTTTTACGTACCCCATGCACATACTGTCTCTCTGGTTCTCTTCCAGCAACCCCCCACGCCTCATCTATCTCCCTTCTTAGAATTCATGTCTTACTGTTTTCTAAAGCACGCTTTTTCCATAAAGCCTCAGATGACTGTCCACTGCAGTGATGTACTATGTGGCTTGTGTCTTGAGTCCTCTGACTTCAAATCAAGGAGGTGCTGATGACAATTGCGTGGTGCTTACCTTTACAGGATGTGTATCAGCTTAATTATACCACTGAGGTACACTTTCACTGCTGTAGCTTTGCATGTGGCCATTCTTATTCCAGAAGAGTTAGTTATACTGATGTAACTATGTAGGTATAATTATCGCTGTAATTATCTGTGGTCTCCTGTGTCTCTGGGTTGGCAGAGGCTGGACGCATTTCAGAAAGCTGATGTTGATGAAGCTTGTGAGATCACAGCCTTTCTTTGGGAATGGCTCCATCTCTGCACGCAGCATAGGCAGTTCTTTCTGACTCACCATCTACCCCACATCGTAGGAAAAAGAGCAGAAAGAGCCCTCGCAACACAGCCAAGTCCTTCTCCCCTGTACACTTCATTTAAAGACCTTAGTCTAGCCTGTCCTTAAAAGTCCTTTGGTGCTAGGGATTGCAGGTTTTTCCTGGGCTTTCAGGGCTGTGTTTCCACCTCTGATTTTGTCTGCAGTTCATGTTAGGGTTTAGATAGATAATACTTTTTTTTGCCTACAGCTCCTACAAACTGCTTATTGGAATAAAACATCCCCATTACAAGTCCCAGATATTCTTTGTTAATGTTGTGTTGCATCTGACCCTGATCCTCTCTACCTACTGCAGGTCCTGGAGTTATTCCTTTAGGTGTTTCTCTGGACTCAATCTGGATTTACACTCATGTGAGAGTAGGTTCTATCTCTGTGTGTACATAGCACTTCTTATCTTCCACGGCATGAATGTGCTCAGCCCTTTGTGAAGCTGCTGAGTGCATTATCCCAGTTTTACTGGCACAGAGCAATGAACAGAAATAACTTGCCAAGGACATACCTGGAATTAGGAGCAAAGTTGTCTGCTCGATATTAAAACAAACAAACAAAAAAAGCTTAATCTTGTGCTTACTGAAAGTCCTGGTTTACTGGAGAACAGTGATGTTGTCCATGTCCCAGATAGACTATATGAATTTTAAATGGGACTTTGGTGCTGCTTCATTTCTTGCTCAGGGCTTAGGAGTTGGCCTGCCTTGGGAGGTGCCCTGTAGTGAATGTGGTTATGATCCAGTGTGGATCCTATGAAGCAAGGCCAGGTGTCAGCCTAGTTCCCAGTGAGGCAGGTCTCACTATTACACCATCCCCTTCAGAACTGGGGGGAACTCTCACTAACTGTGGATGTGAACCTCTCTTGCCTGTAGGAGTGTTCCTCCAGACCCTATCCCTGGCAGTGGCCATTGTGGTCATCAAGCAACCACAGCACGGAGCATCCAGAAGGGTCTACAGAACAACCGCAACATAGATCACAAAGCGTTTCTTGATGTCCAAATAACAATTTAATGTCTCATAGTAAAAGGTCAACAGTTGCACTTACTGGGTAGCATAAGAATAACGTAAGAGTCATGTTCCCTATATTTTGGGTCCTTGCAGAAGCAGGGATTTTGTTAGATGGTATTTCCCAATGATACTGAAGGTAGACCATGCCCTGTGCTAAAGATGGGCAAAAAATACTTGGTGTTTCCTGCCAGTGTGCTCTGGGGAAGGAGCGATTCAGCCTGCTGGGTAGTTTAATCCTGAGCACACTGGGAAGATGCACGCATGGGGACACTTGAGGGGGAGCGTGGTGAGGAGGACTGCTGTGAAACAACTGACCTGCTCCGGGGGAGGTAGGGCCTCTGTGTACAGAGCACTTCTCTAGCCCCTTTCACTGCTGCTAGAGTCAGGCAGGAAACAACAAAGGGAAGGGAGAAGAATTGCACCTGGTAGTTTCCTGGATTTCTATTTAAAGAGGCACCAAGTACATCCTCTTCCTTCCTGTCTAAACCTCCATTTCTTCCAAAGGGTGGACTTTGGCCTGTTTAGGACACCGATTGAGAAAGTTCCTTGGGAGATGGTCCTAAAAGGCAAAGGGGGCCAGGAAGGCTGGACCTTGTTCAAGAAGGAAGCCTTAAAGGCACAGGAGCAGACTCTCCCCATGTGCTGCAAGATGAACTGGTGTGGATAAAGACTGGCCTGGCTGAACAGGGAGCTTTTGCTGGGACTTAGGAGAAAGAGGAGAGTCTACCACCTCTGGAAAAAGTGGCAGGCTACTCAAGAAGAATACAGGGATGTAGTTAGGTCATGTAGAAAGAACATGAGAGAGGCAGAAGCTCAGCTAGAAATCAGTCTGGCTCTTGGGGCAAGAGATAATAAAAAGCAATTTTACAAATACGTTAATAACAAAAAACCAGTCAGAGAGAATCTCCATCCTTTATTGGACAAGAGGGAGAACATTGTCACCGATGATGAGGAACAGGCTGAGGTACTTAATGCCGCCTTTGTCTCAGTCTTTAATAGCCAGAGCAGTTCTCCTCTGGGTACTCAGCCCCCTGAACTTGAAGACAGGGATGGAGACCAGAATAATCCCCTCATAATCCAGGAAGTGGTAGTCGATGACCTGCTACACCAGTTGGACACACACAAGTCTATGGGGCCGGATGAGATCCACCCAAGAGTTCTGAGAGAGCTGGTGGAGGAACTTGCCAAGCCATTCTCCATCATTTATCACCAATCCTGGTTAACGAGGGAGGTCACGAATGACTGGAGACTTGCGGATGTGACACCCATCTACAAGAATGGCAGGAAGGAGGATCTGGGGAACTAGAGGTCTGTTAGCCTGACCTTGGTACCGGGGAAGACTATGGAGAGGTTCATCTTGGATGCACTCATGCAGCAAGTGCAGGACGACCAGGGGATCAGGCCTAGCCGGCATGTGTTCACAAAGGGCAGGTCCTGTTTGACCAACCTGATCTTATTCTATGACCAGATGACCCACCTAGTGGATGAGGGCAAGGTACTTGATGTTTTCTACCTGGACTTCAGTATGGCATTTGACACTGTCTCCCACAGCATCCTGTTGAACAAGCTGGCGGCTCACGGTGTAGACAGGTGGACTCTTCGTTGGGTTAAAAACAGGCTGGATGGCTGAGCCCAGAAGGTTGTGGTGAACAGAGATAAATCCAGCTGGTGGCCCAACAAGTAGGATCCCCCAGGGCTCAGTTCTGGGGCCGGTCCTGTTTAATATCTTCATTGATGACCTGGATGAGGGGATTGAGTGCTCCCTCAGTAAATTTGCACATGACACGAAATTAAGCAGGAGTGTCGATCTGCTTGAGGGTAGGAAGGCTTTGCAGTGGGATCTGGACAGGCTGGATTGATGGGCTGAGGCCAGTTGTATGAGGTTTAACAAAGCCAAGTGCTGGGTCCTACACTTCAGTCACAACAACCCCCAGCAACGCTACAGGCTTGGGGAAGTGGGGCTAGAAAGCTGTCTGGTGGAAAAGGACCTGGTGCTGGTGGACAGCCAGCTGAACATGAGCCAGCAGTGTGCCCAGGTGGCCAAGAAGGCCAATGGCATCCTGGCCTGTAT
>JAVSBS010029498.1:0-16848 GCA_033124195.1 Coracias cyanogaster
CGGGCGAGCGCGGCCCCGGCCGCTCTGCCCTCGGCCTCCCGCCGCCCCGTCCTTCCTCCCGCCGGGGGTCTGCGGGAAGAGCTGCCGCGAAGCCCAGTCGCGAACTTTGGCGGGGCCGGGGGGAGCGGCGGCGGGGCCGGAGCCCTGCCCGCAGCCCCCTGCTCGCTGCCCGCCCCGGGGGCTCCCCGCTCGGGAAGCCGGGACTGCGCTCCGAGCGCTCCGGTCGCCGTAGCTCCGGCCGGCGCTTGTGTTCTACGGCAGCGAAGTTCGAAATGGGGGAATTCGTCAAAGGAACAAGAACGGTCACGGAAAGCTTGAAGTTGTATGTTGAGGTGGTGTGGCACAGGCTCGTTACGGTGTTAGGAAAATTAACGGGGAGACGAGTGGAGTAGTTAGGAGGAGACGGGCTCGTTAAGAAACCTCTCACGTTAAGCTGTCCCCAGATATTTCCAAGGCGAGGACATGCAGTTGGGATTGCATAAGCAGCTGTAGACAAGCTTGTCTCTTCATGCAAATATAGAGAAAAGCACTTCCCCAGGCTACCGGATCGCTTCTCCCCCAAAACTGAAGATTGGACGGAGGCTTTGGGAAATACCCTCAACTTTTTCCAACACCAGGAAGAAAAAAAGAAAAAAATCTCTTCCTGCAAAGCTGTGGTGAGCTGCCCTGCTCTGGGATGGACGTGCTTTGGGAATGTCCAGCCAGGCTGGCACAGTGCAGACTTGCAGCCGTGATGGGCTTCAGTGCCACGGAGGAGGGCGGTTGTGTGTGCTGAGAAGTGGGAACACCCAGCAGTCTTCAAGTTCACCGCGTAATCGCGAGCAGAGCTCTGCCGGTTGCCTTTATGTAACAATTCTAACTTTTTTCCTTTGTTTTCCGTACATGCTGTGATTGCTGTTTGTGTGGAGGCGCAGCTATTTGTGCTCTAAGCTGTGTAGTATCTCAGATGTTCTTGAAAGAAGCAGCTCGGTACATTCAACCCGTGTTAGAGCAGATGATGTCGAGATGTATTTCACTGTCTTCATTTTGGAGAGTGCAGCTTTAAAAGAGCTTTCTGCTTGCTCTAGAGAGGGTGATCTGCAGTGCCAGATTTGAATTCAGGCTTTGGTGCTGCGGAACTCGGAATAAAGTATGTCCTTACGGAGGTAAACACCTTCCCAAAAGGTTCCCCATAAAATGGGGATGTGTGGTGTGAGGCCGAAGGTCGGGTTCTTGACTTAAAGCAGTGCTCTCCAGTTTGCGCCCCGTGCCCTGGCTCCTTTGGGTTCCTTGACAGCTCCGCTTATCTCTCATCTTGATTTCTTCTCCCTTCACCTGAAGGTTCACGTGTTGTCTTTCCAGCCACTGAGCATCTCCACCTACCGACTTGCAACTAATGTAGGCTTGAGTTTATTTTCCTTTAGCTTGAGTTCCTGTGGAAGTTGCCAGCTGCTTTGGCTTCCATCAACCTTGCTTGTTGTTAGGAAAATAAAATCTTTCTATTGTGTTGCAGTTTAGAGAGGTTTGTGGTTTATTTGATTTACTTTAGGAGACCTGAAGTGGAGATCTTATCGGCGTGGTAGTTAAACAATCCAAAACAAGGTATCGCAGCGTGGCGGAGAATTTGTGTGTAGGTGAACTGTGCACCATAGATCCTTACATTCGGAAGTCCGCTGGTGTATGAAGAGATCACAGGGATGTTCTGTTCCGCAGTTTTGAAACCTCTTCACCGAGAATCTCTGCTTAAGTTTGAATGTTGAAGGTGACGTGCGCATTTTCCTAAGGTAGAACAGCCCATGTAGAGGTAACATAACTACAGTTTCAAACTATATTTCATGCAGCAGCGTTTTGTTTTGGTGAGTGTGGGCAGGCTGCCTCGTTAGAGGTTTTGTCTGGATGGTCTCAGGAGCCCAATTAGCTCCACTTCAAACCTGCAGCGCTCGGCCATGGAAAGCAACTGTTAAAGCTGCCGAATATGAACCTCATTAGTGTAGATGCACACTTTGTACCATATAGCAAGGAATTAGTAAAGGTCACCTCTCTGCTCCGTAAAAGAGTTCTCTCATAATGAGAACTGCAGGCTTGACGAGAAAAAGCTGTGTACCGTAATTTCAATTAACTGGCCTTGGCTCTGTTCGTAGTTTGGTGGGGAAGAGGCCAGGCCAGTGCGAGCGGACCCTTCTCTCTTGGCCCGTCAGGTGCAGCTAAGTTGTTCCACTGGGTTTTGGTTAGTTAAGTGCTGATTTTTAAGGGAGGGGAAGGATACAGGGGTCATGTTTCAATCCTAAATTGTCTAATAACATGATGGTGTGCTGTAGGCAAAGCTGAAAATTATAATACCGAGCTGAAAAAAAGGAAAAGTGGTCTCGAGGCAGGGGTTTTCCACAGCTGGAGTTTTACTAGATGGTGGGATATCCCCCTAGGAGATGGTGAAGCTCTCCCTCAGGGCTTCACTTCTTGGTCTTCAGAGCCCGCCTGGTGAAAGCACAGTGGTACTCTTAGGGGACAGAGTATGCCTGAAGTATGGATCGTGTGGACCAGTAGATCTTCACACTTAATCCTTTGATGGACCCTGAGTGCTTAGTCTGTAACCTCCTGCCTGTTAAAAATCATTGAAAGTCTCCCAAAGGCACACCAAATTAATTTCTCCTTTTACCGAAGCAAAGAGCCTAAGCTTGGTTGCTAGCAAAGAGCTGTTGCTGCAGAACCTCTCTATTATACGTCTCTTTTGTTGCAGTAATGATCTATGTGGAGTAATTACAAAAGCTTGTTTGTTTGAATGACTAGAACTGGTACAGCGAGATGAATACTTCATCTACAAAATGACACGTTTCCTGAACGTGGGGCTTAGTAGTAATTGTACAAGGAAAATGCAGTTTGCACAACTGGCCTGACAGCACGTACTCCCCAGGAAAATCAGAGGTGGCTTTCCAGAATGGTCTTGTTCTGTTATAATCCTGTATATGTTCTTCTTATGCAGATTATCTTGATAATGGCAATAATAAGATGGCAATCCAGCAAGCGGATAAACTGCTCAAAAAACACAAGGATCTTCACTGCGCAAAGGTGGGTGTGACTGTGGTGCACGGACCTCGTTCGAGTAGCGTGGCTCTGAGACTTGGAATATTTCACTGTGCCTTTCCAGCAGCGTCCGTCGTCTTCCAGAGACCCGTGTTTTCTAAACCCTTAGATTCATAGAATCATTAAGGTCGGAAAAGACCTCTAAGATCATCAAGTCCAATTGTCAGCCCAACACTACCATGAGCACTAAACCATGTCCTGAAGTGCCACATCTACATGTTTTTTGAACACCTCCAGGAATGGTGACTCCACCACTTCCCTGAGCAGCCTATTCCAATGCTTAACCGCTCTTTCGGTATAGAATTTTTTCCTAATAGCCAATCTAAACCTCCCCTGGCACGACTTGACACCATTTCCTCTCGTCCTCTCCTTTCCCTGAAAGATCTTGGGCTGTTCTAATTCACACAATATCGTGTTTGCCTGAAAGTGTGCACAGATCCTCTTGGTGAGGTGCCTTTAATGACTAGATGTCATTAGTCATTAGATGACTAGTGTAATTAGTTACACCCAAGCTAATTGTCTAGCTCCCTGTCAGAGCCGCTGCCAGCAGCCTTGGCACATGGGCTGTGCCTTAAACGCCTGTTTTGGACCTTAGGTTGGGATACTTATCTGGAGTAGTTTGGACCAAAACATTTCCTTGGGAGGGGTAGTTCTTAGTGAAGGTGGTTTTGGACGCATTTGCTCTTCTGCTTGTTCGCTGCTTTTCTTGCTGTGCCTCTGTTGAAGGGAAAGCAGTTCCGTTCCTCGGTTTTCTGACCATATCGCTGTATTTCTGCTTTTCTGTCTTCCCTGTGGGTTTTCCTCTACGGTTCATACCACTGCTACAGTTTGAAAGCTTCCCAAGCTGAAGCACGTGTCATTGACCTGAATCTCATTTATGTCACTTCTCTCTGACCCGTTACTGTAAGAAAATGTGTGAGAATTGGCAGGAAATTGGTCAGTTTTGAGCCTGCAGGTAGGGAAAACTGAGTGGCGACTGATGCCTTGGAGCGGCCTCGCATGTTTAGCAAGAAATGCAAAGCCACGCAGCTTGATGCAGTTTGTGTTTGAAACTTTTCTTCTACCGCCACGTGGATTAGAAACTTAGTAAGACATGAAACTCTGTAGAAATAAGGAGGTGGTTGGGCGAAGGCTCCTCTCCCCAGGAATGAGAGGATTTCTGGGTTTCGGTGTTTCTAACGGCTGCCTCTGTGTTGTGTCAATAGGTTCTCAAGGCAATTGGCTTGCAGAGAACTGGCAAGCAAGACGAAGCGTACACTCTGGCACAAGAAGTAGCAGCACTCGAACCCACAGATGATAATTCCTTGCAAGCACTAACTATTCTTTACCGGGAAATGCATAGACGTAAGCTTTTTCCTTTGCCTCCCTTGAAAATCGGGATGATTTCTGTTTTTCCAGAAGTATATGCAACCTCCAGTTTCATGGGAAACATGCGCAGTCCTGGGTGTGTTAAGAGACTCAGAAATCAAATGATGCCCGTTATAAATGCCTCTGAGGCTCCAGCAATCACCGTAAAGCAAAGAACCTTCTCTAGGCTTCTCTCGTTAACGTTCTTGTGTGTGTAGTTCCTAAATGAATGGCGTGCTAATAATCACCCGTTGCAATCAGCCCATGAGTTCGCTCTTACTCTTTAATGAAAGCTACTGGAATTTGTTGCTGGTGTATGTGGCAGAGATGATGCACCCCTCGGTCCGTGGTTTGGGGTGTGCTTAATGCTGTGAGACTATTCGAGGGGTTCAGACCTCAAGAACCTGTGACAAACAGAAGGAAATCTTTCCATTTGACCACAGGAGCTTTTTCAGTACCTCATAGTGAGATGCTATTTTACAAATACTGAATTGTGAATGTTTGAGTGATGGAATAAAATTGCCTGCGCTTTTCTAAAGAAGCCAGACCTTACATACTGCTTATCTGCAGCTCTGAGCAGTGGTTCCTGGCAGCTTCTCATGGTTCTCGGTGGTGGGAGCAGCGTTTGCTGTTGAATTGCTGGAGCAGTGACAGTGGGGTGAAACAGCTTCTGTAGAAACGGATCATTGGTATTGGTCTGCAATACAGCAACTGCTCGTGCTCTCCGAGTTTATTTCTGTGTGTGTGTGTACACGTGGAGTTAAAGCATCGTTTTTTGAATAATACAGATTTTGTATGTGGGTGGGTGACTTCAGCATAAACCCCTGAAAATGTCAAAACCCTTTCTGTGATCCTAAACAACCTGCATGAGCTTTAAACTCAGGTTTCGAACTTCTAGGCTGATAGCTCAGAAAGGAAATAGCGGATGTCAGGCACTTCCACTTACGGTCCTGCAAGAAAATTGTTGTTAGATGTTTTATGTGTGTGTGTGTTGAGGATATGTAACTATGTGAAAAACAAATTACATTTGGTTTTCACATACTGAGATATGTTTGTATGGGGAAAAAAATCTGGAAGCATGAAAATGTAAGAAAGTTTTGCATATTGTGCTATCTTAAGTGTTTAGTCACGATAGGCCTGGTATTAAAAAGTATAGTGTGAAGTATTTTACTTGTTAAGTGTCCTAAAATAGGCAATTGGGGAATAACAGGGTGTGACTAACATATGGAAACCTGCAATAAGAGTAACTAATTTGTTCTTAGACTCTGGAAATGTTCTTTGTTTTGATACATAATTCACCTGGAGCAGTCATTCTGCCAGGAGTAGAAATCTTCATTCAGTTTAATGCGTCAAAAGTAGATAAACTTCTTTAAGAAAAAGACTTAAGCGCTTCTGGTAAGTTCAGGAGTTGCTGTTAACTCCGTTTTGAGGTTGGTTTGGTTTTTTTAAGCACTTTATTGACCACTGTTCGCAGTGCTTGGGGTCTCAGGGCAGAGCGCAGCATTTCTGCGGTCGATGGGTGTAATTAGATTATTGGTTGGACTATCACTGCTGCTATCTTTAGGTACCTGTGATTTAAAATGATTCCCAAATTTCTCCTAACTCGAGCATCTGGTTTTGGTTTAGCGGAGCTGGTAACTAAACTTTATGAGGCAGCTGTAAAGAAGGTTCCCAACAGCGAAGAGTATCACTCGCATCTCTTCATGGCCTATGCCAGGGTCGGAGAGTACAAGAAGATGCAACAGGTATGATCAACAATTTGTGTTCTCGTCATTTTAAGGTGTCTTTTTCTCTGTTTCTTGTCATTAATGCCTTTTCATATTAAAAATAATCTTCCAGAAAGCTAAGCTGGGTTAATACAGAAGTTACTCTAGGTTAGTTTTTACAGAAAGGCTTAAAAGACCATTATTTAGGGGGTTACCTGAAGACAAGTGTTTTCTTTCCCTTACATGCGTTAGGACAGCTGCGCTTTTTGGGTGCGTATCTGGTCTGATAGGATGTGTTGGTTATTTTGGGAGGTTTTAATTGATGTCAGCAGAACGGTGGTTACGTATGAGGCAGTGTAATGTAAAGGAGTTCTGGAATAGATAGAAGATCTAGCAAGAGCTTCTGATCTGTCTTGATTTACTCCGTAGTTTGCTGTTATTTTGAGGGAGAGTGATCTTGCCTGTGCTCTTACCTCTGGAATCTAACATATAACCAGGCTCACGTTGGTTGTAATTCAGTGAAGAAAAACTAAAAAGCCCTTCCTTTAAGCAGATCGTACTTCTCAGAACCATGTCGTGCTGGTTAGTTCTGTTTTCATCCCTTCCAAATTAGGTGCCTGGAGAATGCCTATAAATGGAAGATTCTTTTCAAAGCATGCGCACTCACTCTTCTGTATAAAAAAGCACAGAGAGCCAAGTCAGTGAGCCCTAAACTCCCTCTCGTTCCCACTGTGTTAAGGTGACTTGAATTTTTGAACAAGTTTGGTTTAAATAACTGAAAGAATGTGTTGAGCAGAAGTGTTACTCTCCATTGTAGCCCAGCTTGATGCTGCTGTCTGAGTTTGAGCCGTAGGCAGGGGCTTAGTGCACGTTAAATTACAAGCCTCATGTGACAATGGGATGTGAGTGTATGTTAACTGTACTCCTCTCTACAACCGTGAGTGGAGAAAACGCCCACCTAACACAGATAATGATATTTAACATTTATGTGGCCTTTTGTATGTTTAAAATGCCATAGAAACATGGGTCTAGTTAAGTTACCCAGATACTGTCCAAGGGTAGGATGTTGCAGACTGGCCTGTGCATTCCGCCTAAGGACTCAGAAGTGCAAAGAGTGTGGGGATGCCAGCTGACTGGAGAGAGAAAATAAACCTCAGCCTCCTGTCTTCTGGGGTATTTCAGCAGAAAGCGCTAGAAAATGCAAACTGAGACTGCAGTGAGGAAATGGGCACAAAAGTCCGTAGAATTGTAGATTCTTTTTGGTCGGAAAAGATCTTTAGGATCATTGAGTCCAACCGTTAATCTAACACTGCAAAGCCCACCACTAAACCATGTCCCTCAGCACCACATCTACTCAGCCAGCCCTTGGTGACCCTTCTGGGGAAGACATCGTTCCTCACATCCAGCCTAAACCTCCCTTGGCACAACTTGAGGACGTTTCCTCTCGTCCTATCACTTGTTACTTGGGAGAGGAGCCTGATGTAATATACTGTGTTGTATGTAGCTTCTTAAAATTAATTACCGGTTTTGTATGGGTAAAAGTGTCCATTATATATAGGCACTGGAAATCTGTGAGAGAAATGTGCAAAGAACTGTTAGGCTAGAAAATCTTGACTACTTTGGCTCAGCTTTTGATACAGCCGAGCTTTCAGCTGGACCTTTGCCGAACTGCTGCTTTGCACGTGTAGGTGACCTCACATTTCAGGTGTCTACGTGGATGAAAAGAATGTTGAAGGGCAGTTGCTTATGTGAAGGATGCTTTGGGATGCGTGTGCTTTGGGGTGCCTTTTAGCCCTGACTGAGCGTACCAGCGAAAATGAGCGCTGGAAGTATCCCCCACACTCCTAAAGAATAAGTCTTCTGCTTCCTGGTTTAATTACCACTTCTAATTAAAGCTGTCATCTGTTGGGCAATCAGATGTGCCTGCTCATTGCTGTTTTCTTGTCAGACCTACATAAAGTACTTAATCTTTGAAACGTTTTCACGCTGTTTTCTTCAGCAGTGTGTGTTAGGATGGAAGAGCTGGTGGGGTGATAAAAGTTACCTTTAGTTGCTAATTCTGTGTTGTCTGCTGCCACCGTTGCTGCTTAGCTTGTGCTGTCTCTCATGAGAGCTCGCAAACAGGTACGGTTGAGGAATGATGAAATTTTGTCTTGTGTTTTTTAGGCTGGAATGGCACTTTATAAGATTGTACCCAAAAATCCTTACTATTTTTGGTCCGTGATGAGCCTGATTATGCAGGTGGGTACAGTGTTGAAATAAGTTTGACTTTCGCCGTGGGTACAGTGCAAATATAGAAATGTTCCAAGTGAAAATATCAGCGATTATTTTAAGTAAAATGTGTTTTGGACTGTTTCTGTATGATGCAGGGAGAAGGACTGAGCCCTCCTTAAGTAGCACTATTGATGTGGTCCAAAATGAGCGCTGCAGTGTTTTCATAACGCAGCTTAACCGCTCTGCCTCACCGCGCCAATACAGCCGGAGTTATCCTCTCGTCTGGGCTAGTGCCCTACTGTCTTCTGAGTTAGCGAGCTCATGAATAAACCCTCAGACATCTGCAGCTCCTTAGACAGAACCCTTCCTCTAGGTTCTAAAGGCTCTAGGAGGAGATAAATGAGAGCTTTGGGCTTAGTGCGTCTTTAAGACTGCAGAAGGTCTGCAGGAATAGAGTGCAGATGAGCTGTGCTGCTGTCGATTCAGGCACTAATCAGGCAACGTGACAGTGTTGGCTGAACAGAAAATAACCACAGGGGCATTCATCATATTCTCTAAAATACTGCACCATGGAAAATGTGTTCTTGCTACCTGTGATTTGCCCCGGGCGCTGTGTGCCTGGGTGTGGGAGCCTCTAGACAGCGCAATCGAGAGCGAGCTTTGCCCTTATTGCTGATTTTATCGCTGCCTCTTAACAGAGCAGTTGCTCTCTGCACACGATATGGCAGCTCTGAGTGTGTGGGCTTGGGGAGGAATTGAAGCATCTGGGGTTTTTTCCTCTTCTAATGGGAAAAAAAGCAGTGGGTGGGACAACACCAAAAGCTGATGAGCTGTTATAAGAATTCTTCTCTTCCTCAGTCTATTTCAGCACAGGATGAAAACCTCTCAAAGACGATGTTTTTGCCACTAGCTGAGAGAATGGTGGAAAAAATGGTGAAAGAGGATAAGATTGAAGCTGAGGCTGAAGTAAGGCTTGCAGATATTTTCAGCTTGATTTGAATGTTACTGAAACAAGGAGTGCACTGTTAAAGGACGTTGATTATTCTAACAGTTTTCTAAGATAATAATCAGTAGTGTTCTGGAGGTAAACGTAGTGGGACAGAAGGACAACCAAGAGCAGAGGGTTGAGAGAGATTTGGAATTGGGTGGCCAAGGAAATTTTTTTGCTGTTTGATTTGACTGATGAAGTACTTGGGTTTCCTCCCTGGGAGGCCCCAAGAGAAACTTCAGGACTGAGAATGGAAAAAAAGACCTAAATTCCTGAATGTTCCACCCTCTGGGATGCTAAAGATAACTTTGCAGGCCTGGCTATCTCCTGTTTCTAATGACAGTAACACAAACCACCTTATTTCTTGGCCTACCTGTGTATTATTCTACTAGCAAATTTCATCGCAGTCTAATCTTTCTTTTAAGGTTGAACTGTACTACATGATTCTGGAACGTTTGGAGAAGTATAAGGAAGCCTTAGATGTTGTCAGAGGAAAACTTGGAGGTAACTTATTCTTCAGTTAATAATCACAGATGTGTGGAGGATACAGCAGTTCTTCACTTCACACTTGTGCACTGGTTCTTTATAATATTGAAGCGTTATTCAGTGATGGACTTTGCAGCAGTTTGCTTAGTAGTAAATTGATAACACGTTAGTAAAATATTCCTAATATCCTATATTTTTGAAGTCTTTCCGATGATTAAAATGCGCTGGCAGTTTTAAGGAATCAGGATGTGAAGGTTTCAAGATTGAGGGGCCTCTCTCTTCTCTTCTCTAACACTTAGTATTTTGCATCCTGGGCTATAATAAGAAGCTTTGTGTAGAAAGTAGAGGAAGAAATGCATTGATTAAATAAACTTGCCCTTCTTTTTTTAATTCAGAGAAGCTGACAAGTGAGCTCCAAAGCCGTGAGAACAAGTGTATGGCAATGTACAAGAAGCTGTGTAGGTGGCCAGAGTGCAACGCGCTGTCGAGAAGGTTGCTGCTGAAAAAGTGAGATGATATTTCTGAAGTCCTACTAAAAAAAAACAGAAGAAAAATTCCTGGCTGGCTGTGAATGGCCTTGTTTACTGGCTTTTGTAAATGGTGGTTAAAATAGAACATCAGAGGATCTCAAAGCATTTCCAAACGTTTGCAATCCAATGCCTGAGGGAAAGGGCAGCAGAATGGAATGTTAAAGGGACATGGGGAGAGTCAGTGTCAGGACGGTAGTTGCTTCTTTTTGAAGAGTGACTTTAGCAACACATGAATGCGATAAAATTTTGTTTACATCCTTATTTCTGAAGGCTGGGCTGATTGTCCAGCTCTGGCTTTCCTGATGGGAGAGAAGGAGAACTGCATTTACGCTTAATTTTCTGGAACCTCGTTCCTCTCACTTGGCCGGGCTTCACGCTGGGAAATGCATGTAATGCTTTGAACAGACGTGTCAGGGGAGAGCGTACCAGGATGATCAAATCTGGCTCTTGAAACTGTCAAGAGAGGTTTGCTGCTTGCTTTTTGCATTTAGCTGTGCCCTAATCTTAAGTATAAGTTAAAAACAGAGGTGAAACTTCTGCCACAGCATTTTGCAGTGATATTAATGAGCTCTGATTGGAATGTAAATGTTAGGAGGAGAGTTTGTAGCTCGCCTCAATTCTTTATTGATAC
This sequence comes from Coracias cyanogaster, assembly GCA_033124195.1. Taxonomy (NCBI): domain Eukaryota; kingdom Metazoa; phylum Chordata; class Aves; order Coraciiformes; family Coraciidae; genus Coracias; species Coracias cyanogaster. Next base: position 10,963 of record JAVSBS010029498.1, read on the forward strand.
TGTTTCCTCTAATAACGTTTCAAGAAATTGGGATGATGACATTCTTAAGATGCGAGACCTTTTGAAGGAGAAAGGTTTCTTACTACACTTGTTTATTCTGTAATATGAATGTGTGCTGGTCCTTAAATTCAGCTTTTTCAAGGAATGCAGTTTTAGAAGCGACTTACTAGTTTGGCAATTCCCTAAACTTTCTTCTGTGCCTGATTTTTGTTTCAGCTCAGATGATTGGCAGTTTTATATAACTTATTTTGATTCAGTGTTTCAACTCATTGATGAATCTTGGACACCTCCGCCAGAAGAAGAACAGTAAGTCAACTGTTTTGCTGTGGATTTGTCTTTCCTTTGTGATACAGCGAATTGTTTGCATGCTTATATTCAGTCCAGCGCTGTCTGCACCTTTGGATGGCTTCTTGACATCAGACCCCAGATTGTGTGTCCTCCCTACTTTGTTTTGGAGGCTGGCAGTAATTTATTGGAAACAGTTGTCTAGTAGTGGTTTGTACACTATAGAACTCTTCCAGTTAATTTTTTTTCATGGCGATTGAGTTAGACAATTGAATCCATCATGCCAGATTTCCTTAAGAGTATCCCAGGAGTATGCTGAGTGTGTGTTACCAATGCCCTAGCAATGGGAGAAATCAAAGACCCTTCTGTCTCTTTAATTGCACAGCTCTTTGGAAGGAGAAGTACACTATACTATAGAGCAGGCTGTGAAATTTATAGAAGAGAGGATAACAGAAGAATCTAAGAGCTCTCGGCCACTTCGGGGACCATATTTAGCTAAACTGGAGCTGATAAGACGTTTGCGATGCAGAGGTTGTAATGATGAATATAAACTAGGTAAGAGCCACTACCTGGATGATGAATTAGTCTTTTAGAACACAAAACTTGGAACAAGCTCTTTGCTAAATCATTGAGTTCAATGCATTGTCTGTTACAAAAATGTACGTGCTGTGGTCTACATGTAAAGAATTTTGAAAGCATTAGAAGATGAGCCGTGAAGAAAGGCAGGTGTTTCCTGGCTGCTCCGCAGCTTGTAAAAGCAAGCAGGGAAGCTTCCAAAAGGACCTGTGGACTCAGGGAGCATATGGTCATTGCCATAGCAATGAAAAGTGCGTTCCTGATGCGCTGCTTCTGTGGAAGGTCCTGTTGCACTCTAATCTCTGGGTGGTTTTTCATTTAAGTGCTTTGGCAGTAGTACCAGGTTTTGCTTTTTAAAAACTTGCATTTAAAAATCACGTTGAGGGAATCAGTGAAGGCGCGAATGTGATTAGAGCAACATCTGTGCTACTTACTAGTTCCTTTTGTATTTCCATCCAAAAATAAGTTTCGGTTAGATAAGTGGAGGCTGCGAATGCTTTCCCATTATGCTGAGCTCTTATCTGCCAGAGGAGCTTGAATGAAGCTTTGGGGGTGTTTTTTGTGTGTGTCCTTGGTTACCAAAGATGTTGCGCCTCTGTTAAAATCTGCAGTAGTGCAGCTATCAGGTTTCTGAATCGCTCCGGAGTCTTGAAGGGGACACAAAAAGCATTGCCAAAGTTTTCTCATAGGGAGCTTTTGGTGGAACATATTAAAAAGACAAACTGGCCTCTTTCCTAGGTGATCCAGAAGAACTGATGTTCCAGTACTTCAAAAAATTTGGGGACAAACCCTGCTGTTTTACTGATCTCAAAGTATTTGTGGATCTCCTCCCATCCAGCCAATACACAAAGGTAAGGAAAGCCAAAGAAGTGGTGGCAGGAACTCCAGCGCTTGTTTGCGTTCCGGTCCCTTCATTTTAAAATACCCACAGATCACGGTAAAAGCCCGGAAACATCAAATTTCTACCTTCTGTTCGAAATTCAGAAACCTTTGTACTGTAGAAAATACAATGAACACCCAAATACACTGGGCGATTTCATTCGGAGAATGAGTCTAGATTCTGGAGACTAAAAAACTAAGTTTGATCCTGCAGAGTCTCAGATCCAAATTCATGTGGCATTTCATTTCCATTTCGGGTTGTCAGGGTGCTTTGAGATGGCCTTGGTTGAATTCTTGTATTGAAAACGAAAACTCGTAATGCTGATGAAAGTTAGAAGATACAAGCTCGTATCTTGTAATGAAAAGCCCCCTAGGAAGTGTGGTTTAATTGATAAACTGCCCAGTGCCCTCATTTTTAAGCAAGTAATCTCATCACTTTTGTTTATAGATTACGAAACGGAGTCGTGTAACCCTACAGAACGACCACCCTGTCTATTCATCCGCCGTTCTCGTTGCTGTGTCTAACTTTTGTTTTACAAAGGCCGCCTCCTCTCTCTTCCCACCAATCACTTTTCCCGTTGAAGTTCTATATTTAATGGGAAAAATCTCCTTCATCTGAGCAGGTGATGTGTCCCAGCCGTGTTCTGCTTGGCCCTGCAGCAGTGCTGAAGAACAGACACATTTGTACTGATCGAGCGGTGGCCGAGAGGCCTATGGCAGCTTTTCCAGAATCTTTCTGAAACGAGCTCACTTTAACAGAAAAGATGATTTGTGCAGAGTCATGAGCAGCTCGGTGAATGACTTCAGCCCCTGGGAATCCTGTCACTCACCCCATTGTTTTTTCTAAGCCATTGTGTAAAATTATCAGAGCTGGGGAGGGCTAGACAGAGAATCCTGGCTCAGCCAGAGGCTGGTGATAAAATGTTTGTAAACAGAGTGTAGGGAGTGGTGGTGTTTTCTTAATTCATTAAAATATATCTCAACTGCTAATGTAAGCTCTTCCCACAGCCTCACCGCTACTGAGAATGGTGGACCCGACATGCGGGGGTCGCTGCTGATGGTTTATGTTAAAAGGGGTGTTTTTTCCCTGCTGGCGAGAGATGTGGCCAGAAGGATATTTAACTCTAGTTCTGGAAGTGGTAATACCATTGCAAGGTCACCCTGAAGGACTGAACAGGTTTAATCCGAACAGGAAATGAATTCTAAACCCTGAGCTGGGGAATGATATTTAATAATAATAATTTAGGCTACAGTTTTATCACAGGGCTTGTAAAGCCATTACTTGGAATAAATTCTCTAAAATGTACTGATTGGTCTTAAAACTGCTACTGATTTAGTGAATCATGGAATATATCATCGTGTCATACTGACACGTTGGAAGGTGTTCCCAGTGTGGGGCTGTCTGCTGGCTGTCTCTGAAGCATGTCTGCAGCAGTTTAAATCGCTCAGAGACAGGTAGCCAAGGAGTTTGGGTGGTGCTGATGAGTTTTTGAAATCTGAAAGTTTGTTACTTAAAATATTTCTAGATTGTCTTCGATCTATTCTTATTTTGCAGCAAAAGATGCTAAAGGTTGATGTATCTGTAGCAGGGTTGCGCTGAGGCTAGACACAGTTGTGGGGGTCTGGTCTTGTCTTTTTTTTCCCTTTTCTTTGGTAAGAATTCTGACTAGTGTTACAGTTCAGTAGCTGAGACCGTGGTGATCTTGCTGGGCCACTAGACACAGGAGATAGTCCAAAAATAATCGTCATTACATCAGTCTGGACTTCCCAGAGGTGGAAGTTGGAATATGCAGCCTAGAGATTTGGCTGACCTCGCTCAGCTGGGCAAAAATCTCAAACTGAAAAGATTTCTCACCATGCTCTTCCTCAGAATCTATTGGAAAACTGGAATTTGTGTGCATGGGGCTGTGTTCCTCCTGTCTGGCTGTCACGCTTTTTAACCTGAGCATGCATCTGATGGAGTTCTTGTGTTTTAAGGCCAGATACAGTAAAGTTGAATTCATTGGCTTCAGCTCAGTTTTCAGTTTGTCGACACCGTTGGATTTTAGGGCACCAAGAAGCTGCTGTCCAGCCCTGTGTGTCGAGGAGCCTGCCGTCTCCCGTTACAATTGCAAACAGCAACAGGCCACCTTTCTTACAACTTAATTCAAAAAACCGGTCATTAATCAAAGATGATGACCTCAGTGAGCACAGCGCATTACTTCAGAGTTGAGAGAAAATGTAATAGCTCCTACAAACCCACTCTTTCCTGGAAGTGTATCGTGAAGCCTTTCAGTAACTAATTATTTTAATTGCATGTGTTATTCCTGTGAGGGTTAACAGGTGCTTGAATTCCCTCCTGTGTCAATGTATTGGAAACTTGCCTGTGATTTATTTTTTTTATTCCTCCATCTGTTTGATGAAACTTACTGAAAGGGATTGGGTGTAACCAGAACTGTGTGCTCGCTGCTTCCAAAAATATAGTAAAAATAAAAGGAACGTTGGAGCCAGCTCTTTACCCACTGATTCCAGTGTGACATCGGGGTTGATGCAGACGTTGCTACCTTGCTTTTCTTTTCTTGATTTGCTGGAGGAAATGATGCCTTCACTTCGCACAGTCCCAGATGCCCTGCGGAATTTAGAATTTAATGCGAGTGTTTCTCTTTCAGTTCATCAGTCAGTTGCTGGAAGTAATCCCTCTGTCAGCAACAGCGGAGGGTGAAATCGCGCTGCCGGCCGATATCAAAGCTCTGCAGCAGCATTTGTGTGTGGTGCAGCTCTCGAGGTTGCTCGGTATCTATCACGCCATGGAGAAGAAGCAGAAGCTGACTGTGGTGCGGGAGCTGATGTTAAGATATCGCCATGGACTGGAGTTTGGTGAGAAAAATCTTGAAATTAACCTTGCAATTCACTTGCAGCTTTTTATGAGCCAAAGTTGAGAGTTTTTCCAGGAGGGTGGAACAGCACAAAAGCTGATGGCACCCACTGTGCTGCTAGATAATACTTGGCTTTCTCCTTAATGATTATATCCTTGGGTGTACCTGAATTAGCACGTTGGGTTTTTTTTTCTTTTCAGTTATATATCTCAAAGATAAATGAGACTCTTCTGGGTAGTTCAGATGGTATATTTATATGTTTCCAAAATTGCTTGTGCCTTTAGGCAAAGCTGGGCTTTCACTGGTGTGCGTAGGACAGAAACGCAGGCAAGAATATTAATTTGGAAATCTTGCAGTTGTAGGAGAGCGGATGTCAGCACATGAAGACCTCTGGATTTGATACATTAAACTGTGGTTATTGTTTGCCAAACCGTTGTGTTGTTTGATAACACTGATGATGCGAGAAGTGGTTGACAGCGCTGTTAATAATTCAAGGGTAATTCTGTATTTTTATTTTTTTTTTTCTGTAGGTAAATCATGTTTGAAAACTGAATTGCAGTTTTCAGATTATTACTGTCTGCTTGCGGTTCACCTGCTGCTCGATTTGTGGCTAGAAGGTACGTTCCTACAATTGTCTTGCTTAATGCCACCCTGGATGGTTGTGACAGAGGCTGTGTCCCCGTGGCCAGTGTGGACTTGGCATGGCTTCTTCGGCCCACAGCTTTCTGGGGTTTTTATACCAACGTGAGGTATTTCAGGTGTCCTCTCTGCTCAGCTGGTGTTTGATCTGAATCTCACTGACCTCTACAGGGATTTATTTTTTATGATTAATTCTTCTAAGTCCTGGCAGAGCTTTGCTGACTCTAGCAGCTCAATGCTGGCTGTCCTCAGAAGCTTGTCTTGGGTTTCCCACGTGGGTCGTGTTTCTTCTCCCTTTGCACGAGTTCTCCTGACAACTCCTTTGTAATATCAGAGGTGTTTGAGAGCATTTCTTTCCTTGCCTGAGATGCTTTGTCTCTTGGATCCCTTGCTTCTAGACCTTCTGCTGAGACCTGTTGCCTTGTCTTGAGTATTCCTGTACGCCACACCTGCTCGCTTGTTCATCTCCTAATCCCAGAGTCAGTCTCCAGTGGTGGCTGTCTGTGGGCTCTGTTTATAGTCATAGAATGGTTTGGGCTGAAAGGGACCTTTTAAAGCTCATCTCTTTCAACCTTCCTGCAGGGAGCAGGGACATCTGCAACTCGAGCAGGTTGCTCAGAGCCCCGGCCAACCTCACCTGCAATGTTGCCAG
>JAVSBS010029498.1:19758-38826 GCA_033124195.1 Coracias cyanogaster
TAAAAGAAAGTTATCTTGACGGAGAACCTTGGGGCTGGAGTGGAGGAGGTAGCGAGGGGAAGGTAGCTGAATTCTCCAAAGATCAGGTGCTTCCTAAAATGCACGCCATGTCCTGGGCACCCAGCATGCTTGTAGCTTGCTGGTTAGTAACTGTGCTAGTCAATAATCCTACTTGAAAAGTACACTCTGCTGTACGTTCATAGGGAAAATACCAATTTTGTTTCAGAATTCCCATGGAATCCATGAAAAATGGGCCTGGTAGGAGAACAGTGGAACAACACATTTTTGAAATCATGGTGGAAATATCTTGGGCAAATAGGAGCAGCAGTAGTCCAGAATTGTGGCAGGGAAGGGTATGCTCCCCCAAACTTGCAAGGCAGTCCCATTCGGAGAAGCGGGAATGTATCCTCTATATTTCTATTTCTGTTTTACAGTTTGAGCACTGTTGAGAGGTAGGTGAAGAAAATTGGGTTTACTTTACTTTGTAAGAAACAAAGGTGCAATCCAGTTGTAACTCTTCCAGTCAGCCCCTTGCTAAACTGGCTCTAAAGGCTCTGTCTGCACTCACACAACTTGCTTTCCCACTATCCCAGCAACAAATAAGAGCACAGGACGTGTCTGTGCTGAGTAGTAAAGATGCTCACACAGTAATCCCTCAGGAAAAGTAGAAGTACCCTTGCTCTGTTGGCAGCCCAGCTGTTCCTGTGTACAAGGTACCAGTTTCCATTTACCTGTGCTTGGAAGGTAGATGCTGAGTTACTGCGACTTGTCTGATACAGGAATTTCCCTGTAGGAAGTGGGATGTGCAGAGGAGCACGTGGGTTCTGTGTACGACAGGAGCTCACTCTTGTCTACTTCCCTCATTTGCTGTTGTTTAAGCACTGATTCTACTTCTTAAGGGTCTTGGGATTCCTGGGTGCAGTGTCTTGTGCTGGAGTGAAGCCCTGGATCCAGGGCAGCTTTCTCCTGCATGCTTGTTGGTAGTGGCAGCTTGTTTGCTTTTTTTAATTTTTTTTTTAATGAGTAACTTCGTCAGCGTTTAAAATAATTCTGTGGATGTTAATGAAAAAGCAGACTTGGAAGCGAGTGTCTGAATAAAACGCTTGGCTGCTGGGTGCCAGGTGAAAAATGTCAACTGGAAAAACTCTTGGCTGTGGTTTGTCTGCCTGGGAGTACTGCAGTGTAAAGAATCAAGAAATCATCTTTCCTGGAAAACAATCTGAAGTTGCTTCAGGTGTGGTTACCATGGAAGAAGGTTATTCTCTGACATAAAGGATAAAGGTGCTTGCAGCAGAGAAGAGCTTATTGTCTCCAGCAGCTCAACATCTGTACACGGATGAAGACAGCCATGCTCCAAGTGCTGCTGCCAGGAAAATAGTACTTTTTTTCCAGAAATCCTGAAAAGGAGGTGCCTGAATGATTCGACCTGCCTCACTACTGCACCTTAAAAGCTTGAAATTGCAAGAGGGGTGAAAGTGGCGCAATCAGTGTTAGAAGAATTATAAGAAGAATTCTAGTTCTTTCTGCTACACAATACAGACGAGTCTCTAGAACCTACCTGAATCATGTCTCATCTTGGAGACAGAGTATTGCAACCGAAGGAGCACAAGCCATCTTTGGTAGCCAAAGCTCTTGTGTGTTCTGCACCCTTCTAGTGATTATCCTCTTAAGACCCTTTTAGTTGGGAAATGCATCAAAAGCTGTACTAAGTAGCAAGTGTCCTTGAAACCAACTGTAAGGCGCAAATGGCGGGAGGTGAAGGCTGGTTTCAGGGTACTGATCACCTAGGACCATGGCATGACAAGAGCAGAGATAAAAAAAGGGATTCCTTACCATAAGACACGTCCCAGGTATCACAAGGTCAGAATCTCCTACCAGCTTCCCTGCTGCTGTGGTTCTGGGGTCACCCCTTTGTACTCAGGGTCCTGATACCAGCTTCCCGTTCAAGTCCCGTCATCACATCGACCTGCAGTGTTAAAGGAAGAGTATCCTTTAAGAGTTCCCTTTTCACATGCGTTCAGTTGCTGCCTGCTCCTCTCTAGGTAGGTGTTTGGGACAGCTGGAACATCTGCTGCAGCGCAGAGAGCGGGTCCTGCAGCACACTGTGCCCGGGACTCCACCTAGAACAGGAAGTGTGGGATTTAAACAAAGCATCAAAATATAGCTACTGATTCAGACTGATTGCTTTGGATTAAAGTTTTCCTTCTAACTTGCTGAACTTCACAGCCTGAGCCTGTTTAAGAGCGGGTCCCATCAGTAACATCCACCTAGGATGCTGTGCGGTCCTGACATAGTATTTCTGCTCCAGGAGAGGATGCCGAGGACAGAGAGGAGAGAGAAAGCGATATTGCTTTATTTGGCCAAAACTAAAAAGGCAACTTGATCCTTCCTGAGCTAGTCCTCCTTTAAATCCGCAGAATCACAAGTAATCTCTCTAATTTTCTTGTGTCCGTCCGTCTTTAATTTCTCCAGATACTGCAGGCAAACAGAACACCAACGTGTCCTCTGGGGATTTAAAAACCACGCCGATGCAGTTGAATTAGCACCCCTAGCGCAGTCCCGCAGCCTGACAATGAATCTGCAAGGCTGTTTATCAGAGGGTACGTTGCTGAATATTTGGCATCTTTCTTTCATACAGTGAAATAACCAAATTTCTTAGGAACAAAAAAAGACAGAGCTACCTAGAGGACATTTCTTATTTTAAAAGGGGAAAAATAAAAAGGTGGCTTTCATCTGCCTGTGCTAGCTTCTAGTCCGAGAGCATTCCAGACAGGTTGAGTCAGTACTGTATAGTGTTAACCAGGGGCCTTTTTTGGTGCCTCTCATCTTCAGTGCGTTTTATAGTCTTGTTCAGAAGAAAATATTTGATTTGCCAGAATTTCTCACTTGTGGAGCAATTCTGGTGTAAAAAAAAAAGAAATAAAAAAATACAGCCATCTGTCTTGACTGGAGGCATAAATAGTTCACTCTGTCACCGCAGTTAGAAATTTTAATTAAAAAGTGCTTTTTTGGGGCTCCTTTGTCATAGAAATCTCCTTCTGGAGATTGCTTGGACTGATGTGAGATATTAGTTCCGTGCCTTGTATTGCTGCATTTCTTCAGAGGAGAAGCAGCTGTCCTGTGGACTCCGACAGTTGCCTCTGGTGTGTAGATTGTATTGTGATGTGATACACTGTGTGATACTCCCTTGTGATACTGTATTCAAAAACCTAATAAAAAAAGAGAAACAAAAACACGTGTGAATTAATTGTTTTTTTAATCTATATGGTGGTATGTGATGCACATCCAAGTCAGTTCCAGAAAATCTGGGATATAATTATTTTGCCTGAAAGTACTTCTAATAGTGATTTAATGATTTGCGTAACACATCTCAAAGAAAAAAAAAAAAAGCCTTCCAAAGTCATCTCTCCCCTCTTAAGTATTTTTCAGTCTCAGTGGCAACAGCAAGGTGATGTTTCTTAGCGTTGGTTTGGTTATTCAGTCACGCTACTCAGCAGAGCATCTGGGCATACTCAAAGCAGCAACGCTGCCGGGGTGACTTGGACGAGCAAAGGTGCAAACTTCTCCCAGGGACTGAGGATCTGCCAGACTCCACCCCTGGGTTAATAAAAACCACGGAAATGCAATTTCTTGGCAGTGACCTTGTTAAACTCGGGTTGTTCTGAATTTTATGGAAGTTACTAATACGGAGACCGTGTGTGTTTTCTTCCAGACCTCAGAATATATCATTCAAGCCTACAAGTACGGTGCGTTTGAGAAGATCCCGGAATTCATTGCGTTTAGAAATAGGCTGAACTCTTCCCTTCACTTTGCGCAAGTTCGCACGGAACGGATGTTGTTAGACCTCTTACTTGAAGCAAACACGTAAGTACGGCAGCAAGAAGTGGAAAAAAAAAAAATGGAGATTGGTGTGTAAGCAGAACACTGGCCCAGTGAGACCTTGGAGAAGCTGTGCTTGCAGGTCTTGGCAGAAACCTGTGAGCTCGGTCTCTTTGCTTCTGATTTGCTGTCCCCTTCAGCGTCACCGTCAGTGCCCTGTGTGTGTAGCATTTCTGCTATCACAGGAGTTGAAGAACAGAGAGAATGCGGTCTGTTAGTGAGCTGTGATTTCTATTTCTGGTGATAAAATACTGGATTTAACAGTGCCTGTTCCTACGTACAGATCAACGAGTTTAGAAGAAAGTATAAAGTCCATGAGTCTGAGCCCAGAGGAGGATGACATTCCGTGGAAAGATTTGCGTGACAACAGAGACCTGACAGTCTTGTTTAACTGGGATCCCAAAGACAGGTGAGTAGAAACACCCTCAACTGTAGGGTCACGCCTGTTCCTTACAGCACTCGTGGCAAAGAAAACCCTTCTCAGGCCACTCCTGTGCCTAGATGTTCTCTCGGCCAGCTGACTGCAAACTTAACAAGCATCATTCATCACTTCTAGCAGTGCTGCCTTTTTACACATTAATGCAGTTTCTGAATTTCTACCCACTCCTTCCTCTTCACACAGTCTTCGTTAACTTCGGGTAGGCTCGTGCACCTGAGTGAAGCTTGCTACTTTGCGGAATTGAAGCATTTGCCTGAAAACATTTGGTGCCTTTCTCTAGGGACATTTCTGAAGAACACAGGAAACTCTCGCTGGAGGAAGAAACCATCTGGTTACGAATCCGGTCTTTAACTTTAAGGCTAGTAAGCGGACTCCCAACTCTTAGTCACACTATTCAACCAAAGAACTCTGAAAAGACTGCAGAGAACGGCGTCTCATCCAAGATTGACACAATCCGATCCCTGCTTCAGCAGCTGGAAGCAGCAGTGGATTCAGGGAAGAAGTTTCTAGAACAGAAAATTCAGGTACCCATTAAGGAAAAAGCTATTCCCAAATACTAAATGAACGTGAATGCACGCAGAGAAACTGAATGCATCTTGTAACGTCCGGCAGGCTGCAGAATGCACTTAACTGACCCTGAGTTTGTAGTGTATGACTGCGAGATGTGCCAGAGACAAACACTGTGTTCTGGATAAGGAAAAGCTGCAACACCTTTATCTTTTTCTTTGCTTCTTGCCTAGTATCCTGTCCTTGGCCCTCCTCCTACCCGAATGGCTGGCTTCTTCAGTAATGGCAGCTGTCAGTGCCAGACTAGCTTGTTTTATCTTGTTAGTGATATTTATGAACTAGATACCAATGGCTTAGGTAAGTGCTTGAGGGGCAGGGGTTGAACCAGAGTGTTGTGGTGCGTGTGGTGGGAGGGAGCGCGATGTGTCTCCGTTCAGTCTGAAAACGACTCGGTGTTGGATGATGTGGATCCAGACTGTTACTTGTGTCTTAATTTTTTTTTCATGACACTAAACTCTCTGGGAGGCCTTGATTTAATGTTTTATGCGAATTTTTGTATGGTGTATGTTGATGTAATCCTGGATCTTCTTTGAAAGCAGTTGCGTTCACTTTTGGCTGCTAACACTAAATTATATTTAAATGCCTCTTAGATTTCTGGAAGTAGAAAATACACAAGTTTGTAGTTTATAACTGCTGGGTTGTTTTTTTTTTTTCTTTCAGAAGATTCAGCAGAAATCCAGGAGAGGATAGGGAATAGTTTGAAGTCTTTAGTAGAACGACTAACAGGTAAATGGTAACTCCAGAATGACCACTGGTAGCTAAGCTAGTGCTTTGTGATGCTTGGAGGATGCGCTGCTGAGTGTGCTGCAGTTAGGGGGAGTGTGTGGATGCATCTGCAGACCCCTTTGAAATGGACTTGAGAACAAGACTGAGCTTCCCCGTGGCTTGTCTGATCAGGAAGCTGTTGCATGTGACGGAACGTGGTTATATTCTGTCATTTCCCTACCCTGCAGCTTAATCTTAGCAGCTGTTGTCTCCCTATGTGTGTTAATTAGGTGTGCTAATAAATGGTGTGGAGATCCTGTTTGTAATGAGCTGCAATTTGGAGGAAACTTCAGAGCTGGACCTGCTTGAGAGGCTTTGGCCAAAGTTATCACTAACTGCTTAGTGGTCAGTCCTGTGACAGCTTTGCACGCTACACTGAGTAACATACGGTACAGAAAATACGCATTGAAGATGATCTGTGTGTCCCAAATAAGGCTTTTTTCTTTTTTCTTTTCAGACTTGTTCAATAAATGTAAAGGTGATCTGATTGAAGTCAGAGATGGCACCTTGAAAACTCATCCAAACCTGTTAGAAAATCTCGTCTTCTTTGTTGAGGTACTTCATTTTCTTTCGGAAACTAGAAATTTTAGAGTACTTCAGGGTAGAAATGTTGGGACTAAAGTGAAAGTTCTTTGATCCCGGTCACTCAAGGCATGTTGCATATTCTAACTCCTCTGAGTCTTATCAACAGGAACACTAAAACAAGTTTAGAAGCCTCCTGTAAATATAACTCGTAACATACTTGTACCTTTTTTCCAGACGATCTCCATTGCCCTGTGGGTATCAAGTTACTGTGACAGCGTCCTCCGACCTTTTAAATCCAACCTGCAAAAAAAGAAGAAGAAAAAAAAAGAAAGCAGTGTCACTATGGTAGAGACAATATTCCTTCCTTTTCTCCCCCACCCCAGATCTAACAGCATGTTTATACCGAAAGAAAAATCCGAGTTTATTACTTGGCATTGTCTATATGGGCACGTAGGTCATATCTTGGCACTGGGGAGAAGGAATAGGATGATGGACAAAGTTACAAAGTGAATTGTCATCTAGAATAGTCATTTGAATGGGCATTAATACGTGTTTATAAATGGTGTCTTTGTTTTTGTAGCCACCTGTATTTACGCATTTTCTGGATTATGTTACTGAACTACAGACATTAACTTCCAATGTAATAGATCACATCAAAGGGCTTGAAATAATTCTGACTGCACTAAAACTTGAAGAGCTGTCCCTCAAGGACACTCTGCTTTTACAGGTAAGAGCTTGTGGTGTTCATTTGCGTGCTCCGCATGTTTGCGTGACTGATAACAACCTATATGCATGTGCCTATGGAGTAACTTTGGGGAAAGCTGCTTTTCACCAAAAAAAAGAGGAAAACAAACAAAAAGCACCTGTTATGATTGACTTAATTGTTACGAAGCAGAGGTTAGGAAAACTAAGCTGGAAAGCTTAGTGTTGGAGTGGTGAGATAAGTTGGGGTTTTTTTTCAGTAGGGATACAGTGACTGTGCCTCATCTGTCAGCTCTAGCTCACTGCACAAAATCTCAAAAAATGAGGTCTAAACACAGGAATTTAAAAATACTTTCATTTTGCATGGTATATTAGTGAAGAAAAACATACGGTTGTAATATTTTGTTGTCTGTGATATGACTTACTCTGTTATCTGTACTTTACATGCCATAACGGATTCAAAATAACTTATTCTGGGAAACGTTGGAGATTTACTTACTGCTGATTAGTCACTTCCCTGGAAACAATTACTTGATCTTTAGAGAAAAGCAAGTACCAGCTTCTTCCCCCACCCCTTACAGGGAGGAAAACCAAAGGCCGGAGTACAATGCAGGACAGATGACGGATCTCATGGCAAATTGAGAGATGAAGCATAGGCCTAATGAGGACACTTGGGTTTTTAAGCCATGGGAATCAGAGAAGAGCTAAACTTTGTTACAGACAAGTTAATGTTACCATCCTAAGGGACTGTCTGATAGTTCAGCACTTACTATGAATGTCTTTGGTTAAAACAGCGGTTGAAATCCTGAAAGTGTCGTTGAAATAGTGTCAGGATCCAGCTAAAAAGCGTGGAGGTGATGGAAAGCATGGAACTGGAATTTCCTTTCTGGTGTTCTTGAAACACAGATGGGGATGAAAGGTGCAAGGTAGCAAAGTGGTAGAACAGGCATCGTCTCGGCGCTGGGGAAGTGGTGAGTCGTGCTCCTTCTCAAAGGAGCATTTAGAGGGGAGTCATCTCCTCGCCAGTATTAGCTCAGGGGGTGGGGGAGAAAGCACAGGCATTTGTTACCTAGGACCCCACAGATTCAATTAGGAGTCAGCACTGAAGAGAAAACCAGCGCTCTGTTATATTTATCTGAAATGCAAAATTTGGCCTATTTGGTGTTGGCATTAAGGTTTGTCTAGACAGGAGATCTGAAGGCTTTTGAAGTGGGAAGGATTTAAAAGGTGCCTCCATCTAGTTCAGAACTGCACTCCTGCCCACCTGGCCTGCTCTTGGCCAGCTGGTATCTTTTCAGTTCCATCGTCCTGTTTATTTCATAGCAATGTTTTACAATTTCCCTTGTCTTGTCGCTGTGTGAGGCTGATGTAGAAGTATCTCCAAAAAGAAAAAAAAAAAAACCACCAACCAACTACAAGCACTGATAGAAAGCAAGGAAAAATTCCTTCAACTGTATTGAACGCAAATTTGAGTAACTGCTAAAAAGTCTGTTTTCTTAATATCAAAGAATCTTCGCTTTAAATGGAAAAGACGCTTTCAAGTAGTAATCATTGATCTTGGTAATTTTTCTGGTTCCTTGCTGAGCCAGCAAATTCCTGCATCTTCCCTTTGATGCAGAGCATCAGATGATTACACAGGACAGCTCTGGGAAACACGACCGTTAGCCCGTGGGCTTGAGCAGGAGCATCTCTGGGAGTCGGCAGCTTTCCCTGGGTTTGTTCGTGGTCGCTGCTCTGTTGTTTGACAGTCTGTAGAGCTCTGCTCACACTTGGAGCTTTGTTTGCAGCTCCGCGTGTTCAGAGCTAAAAGGTGCTTTTGGAAAAGTCCTTGTGTTCAGGTGTTAGTAAAAATCGTAGCGTGGTTCAGGGACAGAGCAATACTGGTGGCGTCAGCTGAACTTTGCTGCAGACTTGACATTTTCCAGCGTGGGGTTGGTTTACTCAGGTTGTGCCTCGCAGGCTTCTCTGCTCGTTACCCGGGTCTGCACAAGGCATTCTGATAGCAATTCTCTAATAAATGCTCACTAAAATAAAATGCTGCACGCACTCTCAATTTCAGCCACCAACATTGAGCACAAGGATGTTTCCAGAAGGTTTGAAGAACTGTTAATGTGTTGCTAGCCCTGCCTGGGCAACGCCAGTACCTGCAGATGTTCTTGCTGACTCTGTGCTGCTGGTGTTCCCTCTGTAAATTCACACCGTGGTCGTCATGAATTTCTTATCGGTGTTTGAGATGGTGGGGGAAGTTTAACAGGAGGGTTTAAACGGTTGCTGTGGAGTGAATGATTTCTCTTTTGCGTTTTGCAGGAAGAAAAAAAGTTTACAAAGACTGTGCAAGGGAAGGTCCAGAGCAGTTACCATCACTCAGTTCAGGAAATTGGAGAGCTGCTGAAAAAAAGACTCGATACTATTAAAAAACTAAAGATTTGAGAAATACTTCTTGACAGACTCCACCGGGGAGTGACACCAGAGTCGCAGACAGAAGCGACATCCAATATACCATCACTTTAATCCAGAACTTCCTCATAATGCATGAAGGACTTAAAATCATAAAACAATTTTTTAGGTATTACAGATGTATTGAGCTGATTTAAATTATTGTACATAAATGAGAAGCAGGGACCCTTATTGGGGTTTGACCACTTTTTATACATGTTCATAAGCGTATTGCAACAGGAGAAAATTAACTTTCTTCCCTTTTAATCTCTAGAAACAACTGGAGATGGTCTTTAGAAGCAGCAATAGAAATCCAGTGTAAAGCATATATCTCAAAGGAGTTGTATTTTCATCACCATACAGTGTTTATAATTTTTGTATGGTCCTTGCCTTAGAAACGCAGAAATCGTAGATGCCCGCATTGAATGAAACAAGCCCGTTTTGGAGCTGCCTCTTCTGCCTGCAAGCTACCTGGTCCTACTGAATTAATTCTGTGTGGTGGTCCGGGAGGGAGAGGTGAGGCCGTGCTGGAGGAGCAGCCGTTGCAGAGAGCCGTCCCGCAGAGCCCGGCGCTCCGCACCCACTGGGAGCTGAGCCACGCCGGGTGTGAGGAGGCTCCTCTCAGGAGAGAGCTGCTTGAGGGAAGAGGTGCTCTCAGCATACACAGGGTGTTCTCACCTTCAGCAAAACTGCAAGCCTGATGAGGAGCAAACTTGGCCGCTCAGCTTTAGAGAGAGAAGATGGGAATTGGTGTTTCAGCAAAAAAAAAAAAAAAAAAAGACAAAACCAGAGACCTTGTATGTAAAGGCTGCAGTGGAGTCTGACGCTGTGGTCTGGTTTCATGTCGGTTTAATGTAAAACAGCAATCATCATGACTTTTTAAAAGTGTATTTAGAATATTGAAACTTTAAGACTTAAAAAAGTTTAAGACTTAAATATTTTAATAGAAATGAAATCCTATTGGCTTTGGTTTTAGGTTGGCAGAGGTAACTTTTGCTTCCACTGTGGTATGAGGCTGAGAATCCCTTTTTGTAACTGTATGCTTGCTTTTTGCAGTTGATCTTTGATTATTTGAGTACTAGCGCATTAGGCATTCTCTTAGAAAGTGCAGTCGCATCATCTGTTCCCACTGAATCTGCAGTTCTGCTGGGTTTTTTCATTTTAAAGGAGTAATGCTGTCTCAAGTTGGTAGGCAAAAAAAGTTACGTGTACCTGCAATACAAGGGACTGGTCAGACTTCAGAGATTCCTCATCTTCTGGTTTAAAGCAGCTGGTATCTCAAGTTTATATTTAAACTTTTAAGAGAGCTGACAATCCTCCCTTTGTTGTCATCTCTTCTGAGTATGTTTTGTTAGTAATGCTAGAATGTTGATGAGAATATTTTTTTAAAATAAATCCCCTGTATAAAAAAGGAAAAAAAAACAAACCCTACATAGCTGCTCTTGCTGGATTTAGTTTTGCTTTGCCCCATCCTGAAAGGGAAAAAAGAACGTCTGCAGGTTGTCTAAATAGAAATGGATGTCCTGACGGTTTAATTGCGATGTCCGGTAAGTGCTCTGGGCTGGAGGAATACCAAAATATGTTAAGTTGGTTTTAGAGTAACTATTTTCCTGGAAGAAAAAAAAAAAACCCCGAACTTGAACTCATCTATGTTGTCTAGAAATAGCTTTTTTGAAAGAAGGGTGTGTTCCTTCAAGTAAAGCAAGACCGATGACTGAAGTTAAAGCTTTGAAATGTGTAGGGTAAGTGAAAACAGTCCCGTTGCTGAGACGGTGGAATTCGTAAAGAAGCCCTGAGCCAGAAATCTGCACTGCCTCTGTTCACTCCAGGAGGCAAACTGCTGTTGCTGATGTTCCTGTCCCCTCCTTCCCCCTGCCTGGTGGCAGTGGTGACCGGAGAGAGCTTTGTGCAGACGCCAGCGCTGAAAGCTCCCTCAGCCAGGGGGAACAGTCCAGGGGCTTATTTATGCTGGTTTCCTTCCACTGCTGCTGCAACAGGTTGAACTCAATAAGCAACGGTGAAAATGTAAGTGAAGCGTATGTTCGACATAACCAAGCTTTTAAAATCCTCCCATGTGCCTGAAAGCAGAACTTGCTTTAAAAAGCGGGTTTTTTTTTTTGCATCAGCTCCCTTTTAAAAAGCAGAATTGAAACCGCTGGGGGGGGATGTGTGTCATCTGAAGCAAAGTCTGAGAAGAGATGGAACCAGGGCTCGCTCTCGCGTCCTGTCAGAGCATTTGGCACAGCGCAGCTCCAGCGTTGGCTGGTTCCTCAGACCGTCACCGTGCCAGCACGGGGGGAACGTTGGCTGCTGCTCAGCATTAGCTGCTCTCCCCTTTCCAGCTCCAGCCACTGGTGAACGATGAGCTTGTCAAACAAATACAATTTTTTGATTACTCCTTGTTTTATAAAGCCAGGTGCCATCTTTTCACAAGCTGTAGTTTATACGAGGAAACGGTGTACCAATATGACTGTGTACTGCCTGGGGGCTTGGTGGAAGGAGAGGGAGAATTTCTCTCCCCCTATAAAATGTGTACAGTTAAATATATTATATATTTCTTACGAAAGAGCATTTCCCCTCCAGAATGTCCCACAGGGGCCTGATAAACTCAAGCTATAACCATTGCTGCTGTCCCCCCTTTTCCACTCTTGGGATTTGTTTTTGTTTGTTTCGGATTGGTTTTTTTTTTGGTGGTGAATTGAAAACCATACCTAGAAGAAGCTACCAAGACTACTGTTTACAGACTGAAAAACACTGCTTTTATACTACTGGGATCATGAGCCACGATCCTTTTACAGATTTCCTCAACTCTTTGCTTAAAATCAGTGTCTGATGTAGATAAAGGTCAGAATTCTCCTGCCCTGCTTTGTCTGCATACCGGACAACATGTACAATGCCTGTTTGTGTTGCCCATCATTTTTGTACTTTTTAACTGTTCAAAAATTGCATTTATATTTTGCAGTCGTTGATAATCATGACTTTATTTTAACCGCTAGTAATCTTAGAGGAGATTTTTTTGTTGTTGTATCTGCAGCCTTACCTGAACTTTCTCTTCCTTGATTATTCATTGTTAATTTATGACTGTAGGAGATGTGTATGCCTCAGCCTTCTACGGACTTAAGTGACACCACTGCAACTGATCTGCTTTAAACTGGATGGGTTTATAATTTATATAAAAGTCAGTTTCGTTACAAATCAGTATTGCTGCCTCTTTCATATTTCCGTCTCGAGGGTCTGGAGGTAACTGAAGTGCTCGGTTATGCTGTCTAGCTTTGAAGCCAGATTATCCTTTTGCAGGGCAAGCAGAAAATGCAGTTACCTGCAAAGAGAGAGGATGGAAAGAAGGGAATGATGTCTGCTGGAGGAGGGAGCTTGGCTGTGTGTCCTTTGACACGATCATCTGTCACTCTGCTGTTCAGGCTTTCTGCAGTGCTTGCTTGCACTTTATCCTGAGTTTCAGAGTAGGGAAAGTAAGGGCTGCTAGTGCACGAGCTACCTCCTTTAGCCGCATAAAATGTGCTTGAGAGGGCTGTGGCCACCCTCCCTGGCTTGCTGCTGTCTAGAAATACATTAAAACAGCACCAGCGGGGCTCCGCTGGAGGCCATGGCGCTGCCTCCTCCCCTTTCCCCTGCCTTCACCTCCGCAGCTGCTGATGGAAGTTGCCTATTTCTATATTTTTTTGGCGGCAACAGCAGCGCCGAGGGCCGAAGCCGCCCCTCCTGCCTGCCCTGCCCCCGGGACCGCGTTGGAGCAGCGCTGCCCCTCCCGGGGCCCTGCCCGTCCCCCGCCGCTCGGCCCCGGGGCGGGGCGGGCCTCCGCCGCTCGGCGCGGTCACGTGGCGCCGGCAGCGCCGCTCCCTCCGCGCTCTGCCATGGCTGCGCCGGCCGCCGCCGCTTCCCTGCTGCTCTGCCTGCTCGGCCTGGCTCTGCCCGGTGCCACCGCGCTGCACAGCAAGGGCTCCGTGCCCCTCGACTCCATCACCTTCTACAAGGTACGGCCCGCTCGGCCGGCTCTGGCGGAGCGCTCGGGGCCGGACGGGGTGGGGAAGGCGGACGGCGGCTCCGGGAGAGCGGCGGCCCATGTGCACCGCCGCGGATGCCGGAGCAACAGGCGGGCAGCCTGGGAGGGCCGAGGAGGCGGTGTGGGGGGAACGGGGGTGCGCAGCGGGCCGCGGGCGGGGAGCCGCCGCCACCCCCCCACACCCCGTCTCCGCCACCGGCGCGGGGGCGCGCTCGGGGCTGGCGGCGGGTCCGCCGCGTCGTAGCCCATAGGAGAGCGGCAAACGCGGCCCGTAGCCAATCAGCGCGGTCCAAGTGGAGCCGGGCCGAGGGGGCAGCGCCGCGGCCGGGGCTCGGTCCGGCTGCTGCCGCGGGCCCTCGGCCCAGCGCCGGGCCGGCTCCGCGCGGCCCTGCTCTGGTAGCAGAGCAGCCTCTGTGGGCTGGCTCCTGCCGCGCCCACGCCGGTGCCCGATGGCAGGAGCGTGCAGGGGAGCGAGTCAGGGGCGTGAGCGCTCGCAGCTTGGGCCGGCTTCAGTTCTTTGTTCTGTCGGCGAAAGCAACAGGCTTCTGCCAGACCGAGCCTCGCACCGTGATTTTCAGCGCGTCACCCCCGTGAAGCGAAGCTGCCTGCCTGGGAGCGCGGCGGGATGCTGCCCTCAGTGGCACCCAGCGCTGTGGCAGCTCGGGGGCAGGTGGCAGGAGCCTGTCGAGAGGGAGCCGCTGTGCGGCAGGATGAAGGGGTGAGCAGCGACAGCAGCCGGCGGAGCTGCCCGAAACCACCTGCCCTCAACAAGCTGCTCGGGCGGGAGCAGACACTGCTCGCCACATGCCGGCTCCCGCCCCCCGCCGCCATACCCGCTTGATTTTTCTGCTGTGACAAGCCACTTCTGGTGTTTACGGCGCTGTACAACCCTCAGGAGCTTCCACAGCTCTTCTGCAACAAGAAGAATTTGAAGGGATGGGCAGAACGCTGCAAGAGGGGCTTTGAAAGACCAGCAGAAACGCCAAAGCTGCAGCACCTGCCATGCCCGTCCTGTCCCGTCCCGGGGCGTCAAGGGAGGCCCTCAGGAGGCCCAGGACGGAGACTTTTGGGTAACCGTTGGCAGCAGATGTTACGTCAGCGCCCGAGCAGTGCTTGCAGGGAGCTTTGTAGGTGGAGACCTGTGTTGCAATCCTACCCTGTTTGCTGGGAAAAAAAAAAATAATTTTGCAAGGTTTCCCAGAGGGAGAATGAACTCCCAAGCTGGGCGGCAGATTCCATTTCCAGGCTCATTTGAAAGGTTTTCACATCTGAGCAGAGCAGAATTCAGAAGCAACGGGACGAGTGAGGAGGAATCAATTTCCCAGACCACTGCAGGACCTCCAGCAGCTCCGCTCCTGCCCCACACCAGCTCTTGGCTCGGAGCTGCAGAGCTCATGCTGGGACACTTCAGAATGACGTTAGCTTTGCCCTCTCTCCTCTTAACGTCCCACTGGAAGTAGTTTAGCTGACTTCCTTCCAAGAGGCTAAGCAGATTTGCAATAAGCAAATCGTGTATAATTAAAGGCATTATCTGATCCCCCAGACGACCACGTACCGTCTTGATCATCTGGTGTAGGAACGTGTACACCCGAAGCTCAGTCTTTCCTCCACACTGCAGTGAGTCACTTCTGAAAGGCCAGAATTAGAACATTTCCATCCTCCCTCTGCATCTGCTCATTGCACAGAAAGAGAAGGACAAGCTAAAGCACCCTTAGGGGACCCGCAGGTCCCTCAAACCTGAAATGATAAAGTTTTGTCTTTCTTTTTTTCTTCTTTTCTTCTTGTTTTAGGTCATTCCAAAGCATAAGTTTGTCCTTGTGAAATTCGATACACAATATCCTTACGGCGAGAAACAAGATGAGTTTAAAAAGCTGGCCGAGAGCTCAGGCTCCAGCGAGGATCTTCTGGTGGCCGAAGTGGGGATCTCAGGTGAGGCAGATGAGTACAGCGCGGCTTGGTGAGGAGGAAATAAAACCTCACTGATGGACACGGGCTCCGAGGTGATTCTGATGGCGAGGAATGAGACGGGCTGGCCCTGCCGGCGCAAAGCCCCGGCTCTGAGGGCGTGGGAGGGCTGCTTATCTACTCCCGGCTGGTTAATGAAGCAGGGCAGCCCCCGCTGCTGAACGGGAGGATGCCACCCTCCTTGCTCGTAGCACTTCTTCTCTTACTTTTGTTTTTTGCTGTCTTTGCCAAGAGAAACCTTTTCATCCATCCCGGGGAAGAGACCTTACAAGAATGGTGCTTTAGCCACAAGCCTGGTCAGACAAAGCCTGTGTAATATGATTAATTCATTGTAGGAAGCCTGCGGTTTGCTGCTGGTGAAGCACAGAAAGTGGTCGTTGCGCTACAGTTGCTCTAACTGGATGTTCTTGTAATTGGCTTTAGGAGAAAAGCAGTGAAGAATGGCTCACTGTCACCTTGCTTCGTAGGTAGAATTAAGAATTTAAGCTTACAGGAGTTGTCAAACTGGGAAGTTTCACCCACGCTGATGTCTCTAAACACGGGTGGATTTAGCCAAGTAGCATAGTTGAAATCTCTTTATGTTTTCTGTCCTCAAGCATAAATGCAATTTATGTACGATGAGAAAACATCCTGTAGCTTGGCATGCTGTCAGAGCGGACACAGATCAGGTGCAGTCCCTGCACATAGATCAGGAAAAAAAATCCATTTGACTGTAAAATCAAATAAAATCAATGGATAGAGCAGAATGAGAAAGAAAAAAGGCTGTTAATTTCCCGTGAGGAGGTTGGGTTTGTACGTAGAGGTCCTGCCGATGTCTTACGCTATCACAGTCCCAGCAAAGCACTGTTGGAATCTTGTATTTTTCTCTGGAAAACCTAATGATGGTTAGGTTTTCCTAACCAGAAGAGATCTTCTGGGGTGGTTTTGTTCCAGCGTTTGGCATTTCCTGGCAAAGAGGTTATTAGGACATGTTGAAGCTCTGCAGATAAATATTTATCAGCTAGTGTGGAAGAGAATCCTGAACTATTTTTTTCTTCCGATTAACATACTGTACTTTTCTGTGTTTCATTTTCTCTTGACAGATTATGGTGATAAACTGAACACTGAGCTGGGAGAAAAGTACAAGCTGGATAAGGAAAAATTCCCTATTTTTTACTTGTTCCAGGATGGTAACTTTGACAATCCATTACCTTACAGTGGAGAAATCAAGGCTGGGGCTATTCAGCGCTGGCTGAAGAGTAACGGCATCTACCTGGGGATGCCAGGCTGCTTGAAAGAGTATGACATGCTAGCCAGCAAGTTCATGAGCACCGCTGAGAAATCCGAACGCCAGTCCCTCCTGAAAAAGGGGCAAGAGAGTTTAGGAAAAGCAAAAGAAACCGACAAGAAGTCAGCGGAGCAATACTTGAAAATTATGAGCAAGATACTGGAGCAGGGAGAAGAGTTTGCTGCTAATGAGGTCGTCCGAATCACAAAACTGATCGAGAAGAACAAAATGAGTGATGGGAAAAAGGAGGAGCTCCAGAAAAGCCTCAATATCCTCGCTTCTTTCCTGAAGAAGAATAATGAAAAAGATGAACTCTAATATGTTGGAGAACTTTGTCCACGCTGTGAAACACTGTCAAGAGTCCTAACCGGTTCTCCTTATGCAAGCAAACTTCCCAATGACTTCAAGAGAGCAGCAGATTTCCTTCTGGTATTCTTAGTTTAGAAGATCAAGAGGAAGACATTTCTTCAAAACACAGTATTCTAAATGTTGGAAAAATCACCTTAAAGTAAGACGCCAGTATTGTGTAATAATATTCAATAACAGTGTTCAAGCAGGAAAAAAAAAAACAACACTACTGGATTGGCCTGAAGCACATTCCTGGTGGTTTTTACAGCTGTTCCCTGGCAAACGAATAACAAAATTCAGTCCCACATTCCATCCTACATGTTGTAAAAGGTCCAGATTGGGCACCCCCCGCATCCCAGCCTTGCCCCGTTCTTAGTATCCTTGGGTTTTATGCTCGTTAATCTACCCCCCTCCTACTACCTTTTGTTTTCCCAATGGGGCTCCTTCTCCAAGTCTTGTTCTCCTTACCTGTTGTTGACTAAGAGATGCAGAGTTTCCTTTTTCTGCCTTCTCCTTCAGTGGCTTCTGTCTCTCTTTGGCTTGACTATTGGCCAAACGCTGGCAGGCATAGTAAAGACAGGTCCTCCACGTATCCAAACTTGCCGCTCATCTTCTGGCTGGAGCAGCCATCTCAGCAAGTCGTCTCCCGAAGCCTTTGTGGTACCCTGACAGGGCGAGTGATTTGAGCTCTGAGAAGGGCAGAGTCTCCTTGAGGTGCTATTACACTTAGTCTCACCAGTTTGTGCAAAAACTTGTTTTTTTCAGAAGTAAATTTAGGTGAGTTTTCTTACAGCTGAAGAGCACTTGCAATGCCTGCACATTTCGCCTGTCCTTCCCATCCAAGCTTCATTTCCCAGGTTCAGAATAAGGGGAGCGGGAGACCAATAAAGACATCTGAAAGTCTCAAACCATAGTTAACAAAATATTTTTGCCAGCCTCGCCCTCAGAAGCAATTGACGATGTCAAACTGAAGTTTCCTCAGCCATTTGGCAGTTTTCAAATATTTGAAAATGAGGTCTTGAGACAGGAAGCAGTATTCGTGCCCTTGAAGCCCCATCTCCGAGATACTTGGCCCGTGGTTTAGGTCAGTCTTCAAAACTTGATCCTGCACGTGCTGTTCACGCTGTGTGGAATTCAGGTGGCCACTGGGAAGATGCTGTACTCCTGGTCAGGGTTATGGAGAGTTGAAAAGAGTGTTTTACCCTAAGACTACACTTTCAGCTAAGCAAAACTGGTTTCTGTGGGAGCTTTGCTGCCTTTTGAATCCTGCGGTGGATACAAGGAGCAGATACTGCTGCAAGATAAAATGTATTAATAATACTGGAATTAAACGATGTTCCAATTAATAATCGATTCTTGAAGTGCTTTCTAGAGAAGCTCCTGATTTCTGCGCTCTGAGGGGAAGGAAAGGCAGATCATCCCACCCAGAAGCGAAAGGAGACAAGGGGCTTGCAGGAATCGGTGGGAGAGGGTCCCTCGGGCCCGGCGCCATCTCCGACGAGGAAGGACCCCGAGCAGAGTGGGCTTGGGGGGTCAGTCTCTGTGAGGGCTTGTGAAGACGCTTCCCGCTTGGCTCCTGCGGGGCGAGCCGGGCTCAGGGCTCAGGGCCGAGCCGCCGCCATGGCGCGCGCCCCTCAAAGCGCCTTCCCGCCCCTCCGGCCGCCCGTGACGTCACCAAGAGGCGGTGCCAGCGGGGAGAGCCCGCTGCCAATTTTACTGTGCTGGGGTAGCTAAGCAGGGTCGCTTCGGG
The DNA here is from genome assembly GCA_033124195.1 of Coracias cyanogaster. NCBI lineage: Eukaryota > Metazoa > Chordata > Aves > Coraciiformes > Coraciidae > Coracias > Coracias cyanogaster. The sequence continues at coordinate 38,423 of JAVSBS010029498.1, forward strand.
TCGGCTCCTGGAGGGGTGACAATGAAACGCTCTACCCCGCGGGTTTTGGGGTGTCTGGTCCCCGCTGAGCCCTCCCGCCAGGGCTGGGTCGGGTTCCCCGGTGCGGATGCGCGGCGGCGGGTCGCCGGTCCCGGGGCCGCTGTTCTCCTGCAGCCTCACCCCCTCCCTGCCCCCGGTAACCCCTCTGTACGAGCGGGCGCTCCCCGCAGCCGGCCCCGACCGCCGGCAGGGGCCGGTCCCGGGGCGGGCCGGGGTGGCCGGCGGGGCGGAGCGCGGGCGGGCAGACGATCTCGGCGCCGGAGAAGTGGGTGGGACCCTCGACGAGCACGCGGTGCGGGTCGAGCAGCTTGACCTGGGCGCCGAGCTTGTTGAGCTCGGTGAGGTAGATCGCGCGGTTCTCGTAG
>JAVSBS010029499.1:0-24491 GCA_033124195.1 Coracias cyanogaster
GGGAGAGGGTTTACATTTCCCATTCCAAGGGAGGTTCCTGCCTCCCTAGCAGACACCTGTCCTTCAAACCAGGACACTCTCATTGAAGGTCAGGTATCAACCATAAACTGCTAATTATTTATAAGTGTATCAAGCAGCTATCCGCCCTGTTTAGGATAACCATAATTTTCTTTATTTCTACCTAGAAAGCTTTTAAAATAATGCTTCTGTTCCAATAAACAGTTTAAGGCTTTGGTACACCAGTAAATTTGCATATGTTACAGTTTATTATAATTAGTGAACCTACTTATAAAATTATTTGCTTATTCAGGAGCAACACCCAGCAGATATTACTTTATAAATCTCCAGTAGATGAAGTACAAGTTTATGTCCTATTATATTTATTTATTTAAAGCACTCTTAGGTGCTATTTTTTTTAAAACATTCTTAGAAAACATTTTTGGCAGCATTACCTTTACCAGCTCAAGAATCTTACATTTCTGGGTGAGGGTTCTGACTGTGCACTAGGACAAAGTTTAAAAACTGAACGTCCTCTCTTTTGCCATGGTGAGCTAATGACAAAAAGGTTGGAAATCACCTACAATTCATTCTGACTAAAAAGCCACTTTGTTGGCTGGAAAATGTACCATGACACACAGTTAGAGCCAGCTGCCCTTTCCCACTCCTGGTTTCACTACCTCTCTGCTAGTACTTAAGAACGATGCTTCTCATGTCCTTACCAGCAGTCACACTGGCACATCTGGAAGATCCCACTGCTGAGCACAGAACAAACAGGAGTCTGAATCATGTGCCCCGCTGCTGAACGTGTTCAGGAATAATGTCACACGTAGTGGAAAGCAAGCAGAATAAAAGCCTTTTATTTCCTGGTGGGCGCAGGACTGCCCAACACGAAGTGATGCGCTATGATGCCTTGTACTATAGGACACCATCAACACCGCACATTGCTGGTGCAATTTGCTACCATGAACCACGGGAGAAATGAATGCCCCGATTTTAGCGTTGGCAGCGCGGGGTGAGGAGGTTACCAATGGACTGCAGGGGTGGCAGCAGGGGAAGGTCTGGCTCTGATGACCCAGCAAGCCCTCCCCAGTTCTGCTGCCCTACGCTGAGGTTCAGCCAAAGGCTTCTTCCCCCTGTTTTCAGCCAGTGTGGCCCTCAGAAGAAAACATGAAGGTTTCCCTCGATTGTAAACCACTATGACAGCAGGCAGCAGAACCAGACCTTGGCCGCACAACGCACGCAATCATCAAATGTCAGCACCCGCTCCTGCAGCCAGAGCGTGAAAGAGGAATGAGTCTGTTATTTCCTCGCTATGAAATAATCTGAACCGGCAGGACACGAATCCAGCTCTGGGGCCGAGTTACGGGTCTGCGCCGCCGCGCGGACCAAGGGCCAAGGCGGGCTTCGCCTCTGCGGCGACTCAACTCCGGCCTCCCGCTGGACCGAGCCCGTTCCCGGCCGACAGAAGGCATGCCCCTGAAGCCTGGCGTACTGCTGTCTCCCCAAGCCTGCGCTGTGCCAGGGAAGAGTTTAATATTTAAGCGGCAAAGCCTTAAAGTCCTAAGGCCGGAGGTGACCACAGCGCGCTCGCCCTTAGGCCCGGCGGCCGCGCTGCCGGCGCCGCCACCCCGGTGAGACGTGTGGCCCGTCCCCGCCTCCGCGGGCAGCCGCTCTGCCTGGGCGTGCTCGCTGCCCGGCCACGGGGGCTCCCGGGCGGTCAGTCAACGCAGCCCTGTCCTCGCTCTGCCGCCGGCGCGGGGCCGGCCGCCCCCCGCCGGGCTGTGGGGAGGAGAGGACTCACCGCCTGCAGCGTTTTGGTCAGCCGCCGCCATGGCTCCAGGCGCCGCAGGGTGCAGCCGGAGAAGCGGCGGCGCGGCTTGGCCTGCGGCTCGGTGGTCTCGTTGTAGACGACGCCGTTCTCCATAGCCGCGCCGCCGCTTGGGGAAGGGGAAAGCGAAAGCGAAAGGGCGGCGGCAGAGGCGGGGAACGCGGTGGGGCGGGGAGAAGCGGAAGGCGAAGACGAGGACAGAGGCGGGAAAGAGAAAGGGGCGGCGGCCCCGGACCCGGCTGGGCTGGGCCCAGCCCGGGGCTGGGTTGGCGGAGGCCGAGCCCGGGGCCGGGATGGCGGAGGCCGAGCCCTGGGCCCAGCCCGGGGCTGGGTTGGCGGAGGCTGGGCCCAGGAGCAGTGAGGCTAGGGCCCCCTCAGGCCTGTGCTATGCTCGGTTTTGTAAGGGGTCCTTTCCTTAGGAAGAGTTTACAAGATTATTTACTTTCCTGTTGTCACGTGAGATGATGATAGCAGAAGGATTTTTTAAGACAAAGCTTTCCCTGCTTACATTCCTTGTTGTCAGTGACAGACAACACTGGTATCCCCGAGTTTTGACTAATACACTTCCATGCCTTTACCTAGATCAGCTTCTAAAAGAAGCTACAGTACTTGGTGCTTACGTAAGAGTAGATTGAGCTCATTGTATGTAGGCAAAGATGTGTTACATTTGCTTTTATGTTATTAATGTATTATTCACAGAACTCTTATAGTCTTTCATAGCCAAGGTCAGATAGACTTCACTTAGTCAAATACAGTCTACTGACAGAAAAGATGGTGGCTTGCCTGCTTTACCTGAGCTCTGGATGTGCTTCGGGAGCAGAGCAGGCTGCTCAGACACTGCTGCTCTTTCAGAAACACACAGTGAAGTGGAAGGATGTGTGCTACAGTGACCTGGGAGGTAGGTGCTACTCTGAACCCTGCCACGGGTGACTGTGAACTGGGCAGCTGGAGGAGCAGCAGCCATATCAAAGCAGCTGGGCCACCACCCCTGCTGAATGTGTACCACCAGGCCCCACACCTTACTTCTCCCAGTAAGACAACACAAGCCAGAGGAACATGCATGGTCCTGAGGCAGGATGCTACAGGCTTGTCTGTACCATAAACAATGTTTAACTGCAGGAACTGGCTTGAGAGGCAGAGGAGTAGGGCAAGTCCCGCCATTCCCAAGGCATGGGAGTTTCCACTAAAATAAGTGAAGTCACCATGTCTGTGCCCTAGATTCTGCCTGGAGTTGGAATGAGTCTAACATAGCTCTGCTGGCAGCATCCCAGGCTGCAGTACTGAGCAGATAGATGTAGTCCTGGTACCTTCATTACTCTTTTTTACATTGATACATTGTAAGTAACATTACATTAGAGGCTAGCATCTCTTCTGAAGGAAATTCCCTATTTGCTTTTTCTTCCTTGATAATTTCTCAAAACTGGCTGAGTAACTCCAAAGATGAGGTATGTGACTCGGCTTTGCTGTGGTCTGAAGGAGACAGAACTTAACAAAGACAGAAACAATCCTCAGTTCTTTTAAGGTTTTGGGTAGAATCTGAAGCTATTTTGTAGTTGTAACCTTTTGCATTTTTACCAATGTCTTAATGCAGCATTGCTGGATTATAAACACATGGTAGTATTGAAGACAACTGCCTTGAGAGGCTACTTTTCAAGGAGTCACAGAAACACAAGACAAGCCTACAAAAGATAAAATATAAGGCAACCTTTTTCTATTTTCTGCTGTCTTTAGGAATAGTTTTTCCTGTTCAGGTCTTCTCCAGGAAACTCATGTCAATGATGCATGAATTGCAAAGGCTAGCTTGCCCTTTAAAGCCTAACTTATTTAGCCCACTTTATTTATTTATAAGAAGATGCAGAAAAAGCAAAAGAACAGGAAAGCTACTGGAATGGTAAGAGCATGTAACAGAGAAGGAATGAAAACTGGACAAGAGTATAGGATCTGACAGCTTAAAAATAATTATTATCTCCAAAGATACCCACCATAGTGACAAAAAGCAATACCAATTAAGAGAGCGACCTCATCAGGGAAGGTGACAGTGTACATAGTACAGCTGCATGACAGTTACCCCTCCTTGCCACTCATGTTGAAATAATTGACAAAAAAGTGTGACAGGAGCTGCTTGGAACAGCCGAGTAAATACTAACCACTGGAATAAGGTGGATAATACAGGCCTAGGCTGCATCAGTTTTCATGAAGTGACACCCCAGGGGCTCTTTAGCACCAGCTTTGTGCTCTGTTACAAAAAGTCCCTTCTACTCAGAATTAGCAGCAGGGTTCCAGACACCTCAAAAATTAATATTCTCCTTCTTCCATGTTAATAGATCTCAACAGCTTTTGTTAATGACTCTAGCCCCATGGATGACATGAAGTGAATACAGAATGACTGGCTAGCAAATGTGGTTATCTGCATGGCACAGAGAAGCAAAAAGCCGTGAAGTATTCGACAGGCAACAGTTCTGCAGCTGAAGGTGTCCTACCGCAAATTAAGTTTGCTCTCCGACAAAAGACTGCAACCCAACAGGCTGGTACTTGCATTTCAGATGTCTCACTAGAAAAGGAAGGTTCATATAGTATGGTAGCTAGTTCATACTACCTAAAAGTCACATGTACATTTCAGAGACTGCCGTTTTCAGCTGAAAAACATGAACTGTCTAGAAACAAAGTGTCCATTTACTCAAAAATTTCAAGCTTAAAAATCTGCGTAACAGCTTTATTACAACCAGTATACTCAAAGAACTGATGTAGGAACATGGTAGAGAAAAGGAGGAAGAGATCTGTAGAATTCCCCTGACAGTGTAGTTTGAAGCTAATCAGCTTGTCTATACAGAACTAGCCCAGAAAGTCTAAAGGAATTTATTTATTTTGTAGTGTTTTTGCAGTATTCATACTGCAAAGCTTTCAAAAAGTGTTACTTGTTCTTTATTAAAAAAAAAATATCCCCTGTAGTTTCCTTACTGCCTCTTTGCTTTCTGCATCTTGTGTGCTAGACTGAAACTTTGTACCAAATGACACTATTAAAAAGGCGCGCAAATGTGATGAGAAGCAAAATTAAAGTTATTCATGCTGGTATTATTATTTTTTTTTTTTAAATTGGGGTCATCACAAACCTAACCCATCTCCAGCTTAGGACATGAAACCACAATAAAGGATTATGCAGAAGTACTGTTCCCAAATTACCTTGTTTCACCCAATTTATTTCTTATTTCATTTTGGTGCCTGACTTCATGGTGAAGGAAGTGAAACAGGGAGAAAGATTCACTGAAACTGCATTTTGTGAAAAGGGCTTTCTGTCACAGAGACTCATTTTGGACAATAGTCCTGGGAAATCCTACCTTCATTGTCTACTCTTCTCAAAGCAGTAGTCCGGGGAATTGCAGCTCAAGAGGACAAAGCAACCAGCCCAGCGGTCTTGGTCTCATCAGACAGAAACAAAAAGCCAAAGCCATCAGGTTACGCAGAACACATTCTCCAATGTTTTCCTTCGGTCATGAAGATGCTTTAAAGTCTTTTCTTCCCAAATAGCATGAACAGGCTGTAGATGGAACAGGCTCTAGGACAGCAGCATTAAGAGAATTTGAACTTTAAAGGAGGGAAACTGGCTACTTGAGTCTTATAGAAGGAAAAGGCATGGTAGGGAAACAGCCTTTTTGTAATAATTTGCAAATAATAATTAAAAACAAAAACAAAAAACCCAACAACAAACCAAAAGAAAGCCAAAGAGCTCTCAGGGTTTAAGGGAGAAATAAATTTAGAAGATTTAAATATGCATAAGCGACATTTTGCCAGCTTTAAGAGGTGAAATTCTAATGAGTCATTAGTAGGGTTTTTCTGTCCCACAAAAAAAGGGGCACCTAGTGCAATAGCTCTTGGTATATTATGTCTCGTTTTCCAGCTTCAGAATGGGTGTTGTGCTTTGACAGATGCTCAAATGAACAAAATTAAACATGGCAGGAACTAAAGTTCTCTTTCAAAAACCTGAACAGTACCAACTAGTTTAAGATGTTGCCCTGAAATCTCTACTGAAACCCGCCAGTCCACAATTCAATATTCGAGTCACTTTTAACAAGTACGCTTAACTTTAGGGAGTTCAACAAGCAACAAAATGTATGTTGTTCTTAAGTAAATTTAGGGATTTTGAAAATACGGAGGTAATTCACTAGAACTGTTAAATGGTACTCAGAATCCATTTTTTAGGACAACAGAACCACTACAGAATGCAGAAATTGGAGGGGAAGAGTACCAGAATGTTCCAAATAAAGAGATTTACCCCCTCTTCTTCAGTGTTTCAGAAGTTTTCTAAATAATCAGAGAAATTAACATAAGGCTTGTCAAAAAAACTAAAGAACCTAAGCTTATAAAGAAGTCTCTTGGTGATCATTTGATAGTATATACTTGTTGTGCTTTCTGTTCTGTGGCTATCTGTAGAAAATGACCACAGACTTCACACAAAACAGCAAAGTGCACCTGTGCACTGAAAACTTAAGTACTGGTCTTCTTACTACTTCTTAAACAATATACTGGTGTCATGAGCGAGATTCTTAGTGTAACTAGTGTGCTTTTCAAGCACTTTACAGCAGAAACCACTCAAGTCAGATAAGCTAGTTTTTCTCCTAGGAACAAACACTGCAGACTTAACCACTTCCTTCCAGAAACAATGTTTTAAGGAAGTTTAAGTATCTACCAGTGATATTATTTGCTAAAAGAAAAAAATATAAAAGCATGTCTTAAGATGTTTTACACCACATCCTTAGATTTAACTGTAAAACAAGAACACCATTGTTTCAATGAAAGTTATTTAAATTTGAATGCAGAGAATACTTTATTAACTGATTACAGTTTTGATGACCAATTTTAAACCATAACTGATGTGGGAAACAGTGGGAGACCTTAAGGCTGAGCCATATATATAGACAAATCTGGATACGGATAGTCTGTACATTTAACCTCTGCTTTGTCTTTATACATCTGTTATTCAGTGTCTGAAATTAATCAGAGAAAAAAAAAACCCAAAAACCAAAAACCTGGCCCCTAATTTAGCCTTATATCTGGAATGAATTCTGGCATGGGTTTTTGAATGCAGTGTAAATCTCAGTGGAGATCAAACAGATTTTCTTCGCCATACTTCAAATGAAGTGGTAAGTACAACTGGAGGTGGTGGTTGTTGTTACAGTTTTGAGCAATTAATTTTCTCTTCCAAAACCCAGTAGCTGGTCTCTCCTGCAGAGGTTCATCTATTTAACATAGTATTAAACTTGCCTAACACGTTGGGAAATCGATATAAATTAAGTGCCTGTGGTGTGTATCAGTTTTCCTGCTGTAAGCAACCCCTATCACTTAAGTGGACATACTTGCAATTTTACAGAAGTACACTGACTTTTCAACAAAACCCAGAAAAAATTAATTTACTATTCTTGCACTGCGAACAGTACTCCTACGTGATGTGATAACCGTTTTCCATCTGTACAGCTCCCTTTTGTAGAGTTGGGCAACACATATGAAAGACAGACATCAACTGTTTGTGTTCTGAAAGATATTTCAGTTCTTAAGTTCCAGTCACTGAAGGAAGAGGCAGAGGCAAGTTTGAATTATCCCAGAAAACTGAACAACTGGGTTTATTTGGCGTCTTCAAGATGCTTCACCTTCCGTGGGAGACGTAGGTGTTGTAGGAGAGACCATTTCAGGTTTTCGTGAAATTCTGTCCAGTTCTGCTTGAACATCTGTTAAAACTGGCTTCTGACCTACAAAATAAATACCTATCAGTCAGTCATGTTTATGAAACAGTTTTGGGAAAGCCTATAGTGTCTTTCATTCTTAGATTGGAGACATTGTAAATAATTGTTACTGCATATTTTGGGTGCAGAGTAAAGGCATAAGGCCAAACCCAAAAGAAACACATCCTTCTATATTTCTGATTTCCCACAGAAACTTCCATAATTATCTATTAATTGTCAGTACATGGGGAGTTAATGTAAAGCATAAAATACAGAAAAGCCTATTAAGGCTAGGAATTATGAATACTCCTACGCAATTTTCTGCATCACATGTATTTTAAATAATTCTGCATGTAAAGCAGGGGTTTCGCCACAGATTGGTGAAGTCGGTTCTACGTATTCAGTCAGCATAAACCTGCCACCACTGCTCACAGGTGCACACAGACCTGCGGATGGCAACTCCCTTTCTCTCCTCTCTAACTTGAAAAGGCACAAACATTTGTGCAGTCGCACTTAGATCTGATCCTTAAAACATGACACATTTTTTCCCTCACCATTTTACTCTTCCCTTTTACTCCCCAGTCTAGGTTTCTATCCTGCCGTGTCCTATCCCAAGAATGGAGAAGACAATATTGGAAAAGGCCGTGCAGAATGTTAGAGCCCAATGCCATGACAAGCGTGCACAGTATCTCAGGCTGTACAGGAAAACTCTGACACACGTGTAGTTTTAATAGTGTCCCAGCATCCTTTCTGAAGATGCAAATCAACAGCAACTCTCCACAAAGCTAATTTTTGCCAGGTATACTACGTTGCTCTTCAAATAATTTAATGAAAGCCAATACCGTATCGGAATCAAAGCAGCTAATAATCCAGCTAAGAAGCAGAGGAATTTCCCACAACTGCTGCGAGGGAAAGGAAATGTCAAATCCCAAACTACTGTCTTGACAGCCAATTTTCAGATTTGAAGAGTGAGCGTCACGGATAACACTAAACACAGGACAGTAAATACTGGGGAAGGTGAAGAGGCCACGTCTAAGCCAAACTTACTTGTATTCCTTGAAAACCTAGTCCTTTGCAACATTGAACTGGCTATGTGCTAACATGTCATTTGTTGCATATTAGGAAATTTCTGAGAACGTTTTTGCTTCTTACTAGTTTAATTCTGTGCCTCAAGTTTCTGCCACGGCCCTGGACACAACACTTCCCTGGAACCCTGCCTCCATCTTCCAGTAGTATCCCCCCAAACCTGCTGCTGATGGCGCTGCACCTCATTGCATCAGCTGCCTCGGAAGAATCTCCATGTATTGTTCAGACTAGCAATGCTGGCTGCCTGCAGCGTATTAGGAAGGGCTTGTAAATGCTGCTCCGTCAACTGAGCTTTGCATTTAAAAAAAAAAAAAAAGGGAAGTGTGCACATGTGAAAAAAATTCAGGTTCAGTCTATACAAAATGTTAGTGGGAAGTAGTTTCTTTTCTCTTACTACAGAAAAGTAAACATGAATGTCGAGTACCAATGAAACACCAGCATCCTCACCTAAGCACAGCGTTACCAACCGCTGGGGAAACTGGGAAGACTTTTAAAATTTTAATCTGGAACAGCAAGAAGCACCAGAGTAGGCTTGCATCTAGCTTTAGAGCAGTCGCTATTAAGATATTTTTAGATTAATACTAATTATTAACCACACCATATAGAAGATGCTGGCTATCAACAGAAAATACATATTTTTTTACAGGCTGTCACCACACTCAATCAAAGCCTTCATCGTATCAGACTTAGATCACTAGCAAAAGAAAATTTAAAACTATTTTAACACTGACAGCATCGTTAAAAAAATCAACTTGAAATTAAGTCCCAATATATCTGAATAACGTTAAAAGTGACTAATAGCATAAGCCATTTTATTGGGATGGTAGGGAACAAAGGAAAAAAAAAACGAACTTATGTGGACACAATTCATGCTTAAACAGCTACATGAAAAAGTTTTTCTTTGATCCTCCGAGAGCCATAAAAAAGCAATACTAAACTGCTGTGAAAACAAAAGCAAAAACCATATCCAATAAAACACCTAAACGTAACTGTTTTATAGCGGTGTTCATCCACCACTCACAATTTAGATCAAGTTATCTTTCACCATTAATCGTACCTGACTTTTTTGCTGACGGTGGTAAGTTGCTGCCAGCACCTCCAGTGCCACCTCCTCCTGGACTGCCACCAACACCACCAGGGCCACCAGGGGAACCAGTTTTCTTGCTTAGGAGACTATTGAAGAAGTTAGCCAGGACTCCTTCGCTAGTAGCTCCAGCTACAAAGGGAGGGAGATAAAAAAAAATCCACACCACCACAAAACCAAAACAAAACCCAGATTTTCTAAGTAAATACTGATTTAGTGTGTTAATTCATCTAAATAACCGTATTAAAGAAGGCAAAGTAGCTATTTTACTTCCCCAACTGCATTTGTGCCCTCATAAGAAAAGGTACCTTTCATATTTGGATCAATTTTTTTGGACCCAGTAGGGATAGGTGTAACACTGGCAACGTTTGATGTTACAGATCTATTTGGTGTCCTAGGGGATCCACCAGGAACTCTTGGAGAGGTATCCTATCCACAAAAAAAAAAAATTCCAAAGCTGAACTGGTCAATCTTCTACAGGATTCAATCATACAGCATAGGAGTACATATAATGCAGTATTCTTTTATTTCTCGCGGCTCCTAATTATTTTTTTTTATAGATAATATAGTATGCCATGCAACTGAAATGACACAGGATTTGATTTTGATGATTGTCTATGCGTTTTTGCCCACTTGTGTAACATTCTTAAAAATATTAACTTCGCTGCAACTAAAGCCCTAGTGAATCTTTTCATTTTTATCCCCATGAGAAACTTGAAAATCCATCTGTTATTCAGCAGTGCCTCTGACCACAATGAAAACTGCACGGATTAGACCATAGAGGAGCTACAACAAATTTATTGGAAAGACAACACATCCCCAATACTGTGGAAAGGACTAAATGCAGCTCAGGAGAAAAAAATATTGTCCATTACCTCAAGAATAACAAGTCATGTTTCCAGCTCACCTAAAGAGCTAAAGCTACTTTTATAAGATCACATGATCCCCATTAAACTTATGTTACTTTTTAGTTATTTGATTTGTATTTTAAATGTAGATGACGCCATTGCTTTCATTTGACCTTCATTTCATGTGATATGCTTAAAAATCCTGGAGAGACAGTGCCAAGGTTAGGATATAAAGCTTCACCAAGGCAATCCAGCCAATGTAGTTTGCTCCCTGGCACAGTCTTGGGACAGAAAGGGGAGTCAACGAACAGCTTAGGTGCACTTAGGTACATTCTAACACGAAAAGTAAAGCCATGACATTTAGTCTTTACTGTCAATACAAGTTGTCATGACTAGCTGTGAAGAAGTATAATTTTAGAGCAGTATATGAGATAGACTTTAAATACTATATAGTTTAAAAAAATAGATCAAAGATTAAAACAAGCAACCCTCTAAATATTATTATATTAATTTTCATGTGATATTTGAAATTTTTATTACTAACCACTGGCCTTCCTGCAGCAGTAGGTGGTTGTTTCGCCAGCTGTGACTGCAAAAAACCAAACAAACCCACGTAGTGTTAGATATTACAGTGACTAAGAACACAAACCCAAATTGTGACAAAGAACACAGACCCAAACTGTATTGAGATTATTGTTAAATGAAACACTGCCCGCTTGCTTTATAGACAGAAAATTACCTGCTGCTTCATAAGAAACACTTGGTCATCTTCTGCTACAATTTCTTTTTCATGAACAAACTGCAACACAAAAACATTAACATCATTTTGACTAAAAGAAATGTATTTACTTTTATACCTCCTGGAGAATATGACCAAGGCATTCATTACCTTAGTAAATGTGTAAAACTACAAATGAGCTGACTGCAGAACACATCTTCTATATGTAAGGCTGCTATATCATGATTCCATTTAAGCTAAGTTAATGAGGAGTGAAATAGGAGGATGATTAACTTCTTTGACCTGGCAGGCAGAATTCTCTAGATGTACTTGTAGAAAGACCTATTAAAAAGTTCATTAAAGTGTTCAGTAAGAGGAATGAAGCAAATGGTTACAAGGCACATTCGGGGTCTAAGGATGGGTAATCAACATTCACAGATGCACACACTCACATCTGTTAATGTATTGACACTCCACCTTGGTAGTATTTTATAGGTACCTATGGCAAAAGCAGCTTGCATTAGGCTGGTATATGAACTGGATAAAGACGTCTCAGATTCCAGACTACCCATCAAATTGTAGAGCACTCTGCCTCCAAGTAAACTCACCACAGGAACTTTGCCAAAACAAGCCTGGCAAATACTAATATCAGAGTTTATAATCCAGGCCTGAAATTTATAAGCATGCAAAATAATAATAATTGTCAGTTTGTCCTGGTTTGGCCAGGGCAGGGTGAATTTGGTGCAGCCAGGCTATTCTATACCATGCTGACATCCTGCCCCGGGGCCAGTTCTGGGTTTGGAGGTTGGCCTGGGAGTGTGTGATCACTCTGTTACCTCCCTTTGTCGCCAGTATTGCTTATTTCTCTGTATTGCTTCTTTCTTACTGTTGTTATTGCTGTTGTTACTGCGATTGCTTCTTATGCGTTTCTGTATTAAACTTTCCTTATCTCAACTCAAAAAGGCATTTTAAAACTTTTTTTTTCCTTTCTCTGTCCACAGCAGGGAGCCAGCAGCAGCAGCCACGTGGCTCGGCTGCCGCAGGGAGCCACGCAGCTTTACTAAACCACCACAGTTATATATTCCTTGGACACTTATTTAACAAATACTATCTATGTCTTGATTTTTTCCCTAGAGATTGCAGAAAGGACATAGTATTAATTTTCTCAGCTAAAATAATCCATACTTAGAAATATGATCAGTCCCAAATTCTTGGCTTTGTTAGAAAAAGCCACAGAAATATTTGCCTTCAATAACTTCTGTAGGCGTGGGGTCCACTACTACTGGTATTTTGGTCAACAACCTTACATATGTTTTCAGGTAGTTCTGTCAAAGCCTTTTGTTAAATAGTACGAGAGAGAAAATATACTGAATATATGTAGAATCTGTTTTCAGATGTGTATTTTGATTTCACACTGTCTCAAGCTTTCTTACATTAAATACTCCAATAGAAACAGAAAGCATTATGAAGTTATGAGCAACGCTGAGCAAAATGGAGTATTATTTAAAAATATTCACTCAACGTGACCAAGTTAAGTGACACTTAGACATTTCAATATCGAATACGTATTCAAAGCAAAACAGGTATATAAAAAAAAGCAAAACAAAACAGTGTAAGCTACAGACGCCCTATACAAAACAAAAATACATGATGATTTTTTGATAACTGAGGAACTTTAAGAACAAAATAAAAAGACAAAATAAGAAAAGCAGCCAGATGGTTTGTCACACATGATAAACTGGAAGCAAACTCTCAAGGAGAAATGGTAAAAAAACTGACAGGTGGATAAATAGATAAGAAGTTGAATGCCAAAACATATCAATTTACCTTTCTGACTGGTGGTTTTGTTATGATATCTTCAAAATTGTCTTCTGCTTTTAGTGTTTGAAAGTTCTCGTGTAATATTCCTATCTTCTTGTCATTATCCCAACCTGCAGGACTAGATAAAGGTTTATTTGGCTTTAAATTCTATTGTTACTTCAGATTATTCTTGTGTGCAATACTGAACTGCACAGAATGGAAAGCCAGGAAAGTTGTCATAGCTCCCATTCTCCTGTGGGGGCTAGTTACTGATGAGTACCTTAGAGACTGGTTCACCAAAACAGAGAAGAGAAAAATCTGGATTTAACATTTCTCTTTGGGGCAGCAAGTATCTGTAATCTCAATCCACTGGAACTCACTAAACCCCAACTCATAAGAATGTTAAATAAAACTTCAAAAAACAAACATAAAAGGCTCTAAATGCTGTTTTACAGTCTTGCACAAATAAATTTCGTAGTCATATACACAGAATAATGCAGATAACTTACATGAAAACTGCGTCTTTTTCTACAACAACAGCTGGAACATTGAAAGGAAATCCATACAACTTCTGGACTATATATTTATACACTAAATCAATGTTTTTGTTCTCCTTTACTGAAGTGTAAATAAGTGCTGCCCCATCTGAATAAACTTGTTAAAGAAAACTCAGTTCAGTGGCTAGTAAGAGACATCAAGGTGATGCTTTTTTGTTAGTTTACAGGTTATCTACTTTGTAGATTTTAGAGAAGGAATATAAAAAAAAAAATCAAACTTCCAACACTTAAAAAAAATAAGCTATTTAGTAAATGTAAGTCTGTCTTTCTACATTTTTAGGCCAACTCAGCTACTGCTTACAGAGTAAAATACAGGCTCTTCTCACTTTCAAAGCCCACAACATCAATGGTTTCACTATGATGCTTTAAAAACTGTCTTCTGCTTTTACTGAACAAACGTTTTCATGCTGTCTCCTTACATCTTGCCATTATCCCAACCTGCTACCGACACACTACAGCATTAGCACTAGTGTCTTCAAAAATGCTGAATCTTTCATTTCCCCACCTGAATTTTTAAATTAGAGAAGCAAGTTCTTACATTATACAGCGATCTGTTTTTGAATGAAATGAAGGCAAACAAATTGTGTTGTCTGTGAGTTAAAAGAAGACCAAGAGAGTACTTAGTATTCCAGCATAGTTAGTATCAAATAACATAGCTTATGCAGAAGATTAATAAAAGAAACCAGGAAAGCACTCAGTAATTTTTACTTTGGGATTATAAAAGTTCCAACCCCCCTAGTTTATTTCTAGATGCATGCATATCAAATTCTAGAAGAAATATATATAATGGGATCCAGTTCCCATTAAGTGAAGTTAAATCAGAATTCCAAGTTGTACATGGCATATACAATCACAGCGACTAATTTCTACTAGCTTGTTGTATTCTTCCTCCATCCACAAGAGTTACTACAAATACTGTTTTGAAAAATTAGGTCTTGGAAGCTCTTGAAGGAAGTGCTATCTTAGTACTCCACTGAGGTCTCGGTTCTTCAACTAATTTTTTCATCTGTTAACTGCTGTCTCACAAATACTATTTAAACTTTCCTTTACCACAGCACAAATGGTGACAACACAATGTAGGCCTATCACTGGTGTCTAAAATCTAGATCTCAACATATCTAGCTGACTAAACAACATTAAACAGTTGTCTATACACTTCCATTTTTAAACTTCATTTCTTTAAAAAAATGATAGCAAAGTTACAGCTTATGGGCATTGTCTCTGTACCAACACAAAAGAGGTTTGCAGATGACACCAAATGGAGGGGGAGTGTTGATCTGCTTGAGGGTAGAGGAAAGCTCTGCAGAGGGATCTGGATGGGCTGGATTCATGGCCTGAGGTCAGTTGTATGAGGTTTAACAAGGCCAAGTGTCGGGTCCAGCACTTCGGGCACAATCACCCCACGTACCGCTACAGCCTTGGGGCAGAGTGGCAGGAAGGCTGCCTGGGGTGCTGGTGGACAGCAGGCTGAACACAAGCCAAAAATGTGCCCAGGTGGCCAAGAAGGCCAATAGCATCCTGGCCTGTATCAAAAATAGTGCGTCCAGCAGGAGTAGGGAAGTGATTGTCCCCCTGTACTTGGCATTGGTGAGGCTGCAGCTTGAGTACTGTGTTCAGTTTTGGGCGCTTCAGTATAAGAGAGATATTGAGGTGCTGGACTGGCTCCAGAGAAGGGCAACAAAGCTCGTGAGGGGTCTGAAAAACATGTCTTATGAGGAGTGGCTGAGGGAACTGGGACTGTTTAGTTTAGAGAAGGAAGGCTGTGAGGAGACCTTACTGCTCTCTACAACTATCTGAAAGGAGGCTGTAGAGAGGTGGGTGCTGGTCTCTTCTCCCATGTAACCAGAAACAGGACAAGAGGAAATGGCCTCAAGTTGTGCCAGACAAGGTTTAGATTGGATATTAGGAACAATTTCTTTACTGAAAGAGTGATTAAGCACTGGAACAGGCTGCCCAGGGAAGCGGTGGAGTCACCATCCCTGGAAGTGTTCAAAAAACCTGTAGACATGGCACTTCAGGACATGGTCCAGAGGTCATGGTAGTGTTGGGTTACAGCTGGACTTGATCCAAACTTTGGTTTTTTCTAGCCTTAATGATTCTATAAGCCAGTGGATCTTTCCTACAGCAAGGCACACTTCCTTCCCTCATCGCCTCATCCTGTGGAACTACCGAACACTGAAAAGACCCATATTTGAGTCAAGAAGAATCACATGCCTTATGTGCATATGAAGCACATTATTATTTCAGGGAGCTTGTCAGCTAAGATGTGCTGATTTGAGAACTGACTCCTAAATATGGAAATAAGGCAAGTAAAGACGCTCATGGTAATGGGTACACACTAGACTCTTGCAGCTCTACAGCTTAGCAACTTTGTCTGGGTAGCTGAAGCAGACTGCCAGCTACAGTAGAGGAGTTGCATACTACTTTAGTACAGGTGCAAACACTCTTTTAAGCTGGTCATAATTAATGTAAAGATTTAACTAAGTTGTTATCTTTATTATGTGTTAAAGGATACACTTTAAGCAAAACCGTCTGATATGTGACTGAATGAAGTCAAAGTGTTCATCTCTGTAGTCATGCTCTTTTTCCAGAACACTGATGGCATCACACTGTCAAAGTAAACACAAAATTAATACACCACTTTCAGTTATCTGTTGACATAGCAGTGCTGCTTGCTACACATCCAGCTCACAGCTGGGCAAGGGGGATGGAGCAGGGCACGAGGTGCAGAGAAAGAAAATGCTTCTGAACTATCTTAGCAGGCTAATTGAACCTTTTTTTAAAAAGAAGTATGTAACTTGATGTGCATGTACTGTCATCAGCACTAACCTGAGAGTTAAATTGATTCCTCTTTTTCACTCACTGCCCCTCTTTCCTCCAATGCAGCAACTCAAAGTCTCTGTTCAAGACTGATTTACTGAACGACACCACCATTTTCTATCCAATGTATTTTTAGACACGGGTATTAAAGGACAAAGCTTTTTATCCAGTTACTAACTAGCCCTTTGCAAAGGGAGGCAAAAGCAAGAAATATGGAAGCAGGGAAAAAAAAAAAGAAAAAAAGGGTGGGGGCACAGGGGAGAGAAAAATAATAGAGAGCCAGCAGGTGAGAAAAAAAAAAAGGTGCTTTTCAAAGTCTTCCAGTGAAGGAACAGCATACACATCAAAGAGGTTTATGCTTTCACTGTGGCCAGCAGAGGCTGCAGATGCAGTATGCTTAATGCCAAGAACTGAAGAGGCAGGGGAGGGACGGAGTGAGGTGGGAAGAGAGAAACAAGCCACGAGAGAAGCACACTTTTTTTCTTTAGACTAAGAATATATTTACATATCTAACAGAAGCCAAAACAGGTCACAGAAACATCCTAAGGAACTTAGGAAAGTTATTACAGCAGCACTTTACTTACTAGAAACCTCAAATATATTAATCTTCAGAAAAAGATCAGAAATATTAAAAAAAAACCCTACCAAAACACTATTTGGAGAATAAGGACGACTGTGGAGATCAAGGGGAATTCTAGTTGCTTACTGACTAGCTCACTTCTGTGAGCAAAACCAGGTCTGAGGTATTCCTCGATTCCTTGAAAACTGGTAGAACTAAAGGAAAAACTAATCCCAAAATAGCATTCAGTGAGGGCTTCCAAAAGATAACCAACCTTCATCATTATACATTTAAAAAGAATTCTTATGCAAGCTATTCAGAATTACTTAAGAACCATGTGCTTCCCACCCCAAATCCACGATTGATAGAGTTGCTTAAATAAAATATGCAAAAAAACCACCTAAAATGTGAAACAAACCTTTGTACAAACTACTACTACTGGAATGCCTAAGTTACATGTTAGTGTATCTGCACCCAGGGGTAAAATCACACTGTCATCTTTGTCTTCCTGTAATGAAGTATTTCTTCTCTGTGGAGAAGCTGGGAAATCCTCGCCTGGTTCTATATATTCCTGGAAGTCTCTTACCACTGAAAGTAAAAAAAAAAAAATGTTAAAAGATCAGCTACTTTATTATTTCAACAATGATTTCCACTGCCATTGATCTCTAGCACGGTTGATTGTATAGTACTTCTGCTTCTTTATCTTGAAAAAATTGAGCATGTGCCAAGTGCTGACTATTTGTTTGTTCTATGCAGAACAAGAGAGAACTATTTAAGTCAGATCTGCTTGATCGGCAGCCAGAACAACATGACCAGAGAAAACTGTCCATAAGGACAGCATTAACTCAATTTGATTTTACCATTGTGGAACCACTACGCAGTTGCTATTAACATTGTTGCTCAATATGTTTCCTAAAGGACACAAGTTTCCTTGTATTCTTCTTGGCAAAATTAATAAGCGGTTTGTTAGAATAAAATAAAATGAACCCTCACATATATTGCTTAGCTGCTACCATATGCCAGGTTTTACCTCAAACTCTTTTGTCCACACTTCTCTCTCTGTACTGTGAATCTACAGTAGTAATAAGTAAAAAGAATACACAAACGTTACTTGCTAACTAGCTTTATAGTTACTTAATAGCATATTAAATATTTGGTATGCTTTTGCAATAAAACATATACTACTTTATAATTCAGCAAGGAGGGAAAATCAAAATACAGCAAGAATTAGAAAAACGTTAGTTACAACTCTCTGGCCAGGTTCTGATGCATACACCCTAGCTCCTAATTACACAGTCATTTACGATTCCTACATGCAGAGATGCAACATTAGGTGTAAAATGTCCGTACCTTTCATATCACATGTCCTGTTTCACACAGCAGAAACAAAATTCCACCAAAACTCACCACTGATTGCTTTTCCATGAGTAACACATCCTGATTCAGCCAAAAAATCAGGCAGCAAGACAATTTTGCTGAATCATGCATGCTAGCGGCTAACTACTCTAGTACATTCTCACTGCTTTGTCCTGATTTATGTAAATCCACCCCTACCTTCACCGAACTGATTGAAGCCCTCTGATTTTATACCTAGAAAAATATTAGGTGAATTAACAGAACAAGACATTTCAAAATCCTAGAAACGGAAAGATTTCTTAGGCCAGGATTATTCAACTTTTCTACAGTTCTTGTAGTTCACAACAAGAAAAAGCACACGCACATTTTATCATCTCTACTTGAACGCTCACCTCAGGCTCTTACTGAGGGAATGCTACTGCTTGCCTGGTCTGAGAGTCTCCAAAACCGACTGTTTTAACTCACTAATATATGCCAGCAAGCCAAGGGAGTCTTTCCTACACAGCATCCTGCCTGCTCTGGGACAACTGAATGCTAAATAAAAATCACACTATTCCAGTGACAGAAATCTTCCAGTGGATTCCTAGAATTCCCATTGTATGATCATAACATACTAATCTTTATACAAGTACAGCAAATAGTAAAAAGGGGGATTGATGTAGTATATCACAGCTCAAAGACTGTGGTATACAATCTCAGGTCTTCCTTACAGACACAATGAAATGACTGGGCTACAAAGCCTCATCACACTCAGCAGAACCCAGTAACAGCAAGAGCTATTCCAACCCTTTACACACAGCTGCTACGCATCCTCTAATGTATTCCCATACCCTTTCTAGTCCTCATAGCGTCTGTCTCTGAGTGGAGTTAAGTTGCTAGGACTGGAGGACATACATAGCAGCACAGCCCCAGAAGACACACACAAACCCTCAGTAGATTGCGATCTGGTTAGCAAGTTAAATCAGTTTGCAGGAGCACCGACTCTGACACAAGAGTATAAGTAGGACCATGTAGCCAAACGTCAGGCAATCAAGATTCCTCCCTCCTCCTTTTGGCAGCGTCAAGCTGTAAACCTGCCTAGCAGTGTGTGAAGCCACATCACAGTAGGTTCAAACCAAACCAGCTTCTAGCTGTAAGAATTAGACCAGATGATAAAAGAACAAGAGAGTAGATTTTTAATACTGTCATCCAGTAAAATCCTATCCTGAAACTGGATAGGGAGTTAACACATGCATGCACGCTCTGACACCACCCTCTGAAAACCAAACTAAAAACCACACCCAAAAGAGCTCAGCTCCTCCCTCCTAAACAAATTGTTGCTGTGCCATACATGGTTCTCAAGGATGATGCTTCTCTTCCAAGAATCTCTCTCTTAAAAGAATAAACAAAACAACAACTCACCCACCCCCATCCTTCTTCCAGAGTATCTACAGCTGTCACCTCCTGGGCAGCTACAACTTGAATTTCTGAGAAAGCTACTCAGCAACCTGGCAGTCAGTTGCTTCAGAACACACCAGTCAGGGAGTAACTTCAGACTTGTAAGCAAAGTTGAATAATGCTATTTGATCTTAACACGCAGCTTTCTCAAATGCTCTTCCTTGTAGTAATTCACTGAGAGACTGATAGGAAGGACTCATGTTTTAGTACCCTAAGGTGAATACAAGGGTTGCCCAAAAGGAATACGGTGCTATGATGCTAGTGAGTTCAGTCAGTTTAAGGAATCCTCAAAATCTGTGTTCTGCATGTTTACAACTAAAAAGGCAAGACACTGGTAGAGCTATATTATATCCATGACAAAACAAACATATTATTGACACTAATGCAGCTATAATAATGATAAAACAAGTAGAAAAAGCCCAGACATGACCATGCTGTCATGAATCCCTTCAACATTTACACTTTTAGTAGGCATAGAACAGGTCCCAAATTCTCTAGACTGACTAATTACAGGAAAAGTTAAGAAACTGGTGCAGTGATTTACCTTTAAAATGAAAAAAAATGAAGGAAAGCTAAGAAGTTTTTTTCTCTTCAGAGGATCTTATCTAGAAAAATCTAAGAAGCAAGACTGTAAATTCAACTGAGCTATGTTTGTTTTGAAAGCTCCCACCCCTCCCCAAATGAAAGATACTTCTGTTAGAAAATACTTGTATTTTTCATATAGCTACTTGAGACTTATTTGAAGCTTGAATTGCTTGATAACTCCTAATTTTAAGTAACATTTCCAAAGAATGAAAAAGAATGCAATGGAGAGATAAAACGGTGCAGAAAGCATGAAGCGTATTTGATTTCAATGGATTTGTACATCTTTGCAGAATACTCACACTTTTGTTCCATTTCTTTCATTTCTTCAGGAGGAATTTTTAACTTGTCAATATGTTCTCTTACAACACTTGCCCATTTCTGTAAAGAATCCAGTGCAGTCCAAGGCCTAGACATGTCTACTACCAGCATAATTAGAGTGTCCTTTAGAGAGCTTGCCTCCATTGCAAATTTAAGAAGACCTTTGTGATACAGGTCACCATCCAAAATCCATACATTACACCTTGTTTGATCTACAAAAAAAAGGAAAAACATTTTATGAGGCTTCCTTGAAACAGTCCACTACATAACAGCTATGAAATCTTCCAAAATTAAGGTTCATCACTTCAGAGAGGGAAAATGTTTTCTTCAAGATGCAACTTAGAAAGGGAGAATTGAGTGAATTCAGTCATCCCTTCTCGGTCCTTGATCTGCTCAGCTTTCAAGGATGGCCGTCTCCCTTTCAAAAACTCTCCTTTCAGAACTCCCTTTCATCACTCTTAGCGATAAGACTATGTAACTCCTAAAGTACTGAAGGTACCCTGGCCCTTCAGAAAACTGAGGCAGAACTGCAGGGTTTTAATGATATGGACTGATTTAACAAAGTTATTCTTCAAATTTGCAAAAGGACAATCACCATGCAAATAGACCTACCCACTGCATTTTTCCCATCTCAAAACACCATACTCCAGAGACACTTCTGCAATAAATGAAGAGCTGTTGATTTAAAATTAGATACCTTACATTTTGCATACTGGTAAGCTTTTATTACTTGTTACCTAAGTTCTGAGGAAGACATTTAGCTCACTCTCCCAATCCTCTTGACCCTGGTTAAGTCATCTTTGAGACCAATTGCTAGACACGGAAGTCAGGATAGCAAGTGATTTCAGAAAAAAAAGGGGGCACCTTCTTCTGAGTCTCCTTGTTTCTGTATTTGTTCTTATAGTATAAAGAAGGTTCCCATTTTCCCACACAGCTCTCAGTATGTCCTTATTCACACTCAGATCCCTCTAAATATCACCTTCAGATAATTCATACTCTACAGTGCCTGGTCATATTCCTTCTCTTGTTTCCCCATACATAAGCATCCATTATCTATTACATAAAAGCAGGTATTTGGCGTCCGGATCCCTTTTTTACCTTCTAGCCATAAGCCAACTGAAGCCAGTTGATGCAGCTTCTACTTTATTTCTCCCTCCTCCAAATTTTTGAGCTGGTAGTTTGGGGGTTTTTTGTTGTTTGTTTTTAAAATCTCCTTTAGTGTTATGCACATTTTACTACCCATCAATACGTGGTATGTAGCCTTGCAGATTCTGATACCACCAAGACAAAGGTTTCTCTGCATGTTCAGAAAGATCAATTACTTGCTACAATAACAGAGATGCCTTTTCCTCTAGGCCTGAGGAATGCACATCCATTCAGAATGCTGCAGCTAAGACTGCTTCCCTGGTCTTTTCAGCTTTTTCTTTTGACTGGTTCCTCTCCTCCTCTACCACTTAAGTGGTCATTGGTGGTATCTACTAAAGGAATTACACTGAGAAACTTCCTCGTGATATAAGCACTCATGGCCTAAGCTGGACTCCTGCAAATTATAAAGAAAGAAAAACATCCTACTGTCATTCCAAATATCCCACTACTGAATCACTGCTTTCAAATTGGTTTAAGATACTAAAAATACAAACTTACCATCTCGATCTTCATCATGAACATTTAAATACAAATACTCCATTCCTCTTCCTTTCTTGTATTCCTCTATGCCTTGAATTTTTCCTATTAAGCTAGTTTTACCTGCTCCATCTTCACCTGGAGAGACAGAAGTTAGATACCACTCAATCTTTAATCACAGTTACATATTAAAAACCATCTGAGGCAAGAAGGAGGGTGACTAAGCTCATTAAAGTTTTGGAATATAGCAGGCTTTGCCCCACTCATCCATCTGTTCACACTGCATGCCTCAGCTTCGAATCTTACTTCTAATTATCGATAAATGTAATTATACCACTAACTGTCCTATCTGAAATAGGCTGTTATACAGGTCTTAAAAAAAGCTATCTTAAGGAGTAGTTAAACATCTCAAATAATTTCAGTCTTTTAGCTGCAACCAAAGGGTTAACAAAGTCTTGCTAAAGTAGAGTTCAAGTCACAGTAAAATCATCTTACAATCGGAAGAATATTTAGAACTTGCTCATATCAAACACGGCACACACCACCAGGCTGAGTAGGGCAAATCTGTTTCCTTAGCTTCTGTAGGTTGGTTTCTTTGAATCTCTTCTGTTACAGGTCTAAAGAAACCTTAAAAAACAAAAAAGCTGACAAACAGTAAGCTGGTTGCCTTACAACATGTGTTTTTCTGTACATACAGCAGGCCTGCAATCCAGGTCTATTCACTCCTATCCCCCCCCAAAAGGGAGCCTGGATAACCAGTGAACCCTGCAGCGCAAGCACAGGATAAACACCTCAACTACTGCCAGAGACTAGTCCTGAAAAACTTCTAACTCTATGTCCCAGAAAACTTCACCTGCAGTTTTTCCAGTTGGAAAGAGTAACCAAGCTGAATATGGACACAAAGTAGGGTTTTGCCACTCTAGTTCGGCAGTATGACGGGTACATAACATACTTTAGAAAATTATTGGAACTGACTCACAGGTTATAAAATTAAAACCAGGTTCCTAAGAAGCACCTTGTCAGTTTTATGCCAAACAGAACTTTTTTTTTTTCCCCTCCAAGTCTCTCCTATACATACTTCTAACTGCTTTTAACTACATAACAATGTGAAGAATTTAAGGATAGTAATTGTCATTGCTAAACCTAATGAAGTTTTCCCTTGAAAAGGAACTGACCATGAACTTCTAGACAGTATCAGGGCTACATTACAAAGACTACAGATACAACCACAGAAAAGAGAGGAAAAAAAAAAAATCATACTTTGATGGACTGATTTTGAATTTACTCAACATAACACTCCCAAGATTGCTCCATGAAGTCTTCAATTTACAGTTCAGCTTTATTTTCAGGTTTCTAATAGTCTAGAGGCTACCAGAAAGCATAAAACTGTTCTAAGTAGCCCAAGGGATTTTACTCAACAGCATGAGGAGGCATTTTAAAAATAAATAAATAAGAGAGAAAAATTAGACCAGAACTGAAGTTATCTACTTAAGTATAAGTGAAAAATGAAATTGTATCAGTTTAACTTGTAACATTTTAGAGTTCGTTTGCTAGTTCCTTAACTGCAAGGCTCACCTAAGAAAACAATTATAGCTAGTTTTAAATAAACATTGGAAAGCACAGCTATTTTCTACTAATAGTTTAAACTTTTCCTCTTAAGAGTATTCTTTTAAAGAAAAATTCTACCCAACAAGTAAGAGTTCAAGCTTCAGCATTAGATATCAATTACAATTTCTCCACTGCCCTCACCCAAGCACTTATCCAAGCTTCTTAAAGTTTTCATCTGCAAATAACTGAGGAGACTTTGAGCCGCTCCACTGACATGTTATGCTGCTGAAGTTGCTATTACTTTTGCCAACAATTTCTGTATGATCATTCTATTATTTTACCTTTTTGAACACGCAGCTTCAATTAATTTCTGCTATCAGAAGGCTCAAAAGGTAAGACAAAACAAAACTGTTATTCCTTTTAAGGGGTGGTTGCACTTAACAGTTTTCTCAGCTTCTCAAAACACTCAACTTTTAGCTAAGTTCCCTTGCACACTATGTTTGTTTCACATCGGTAGCAATAAAGATTACAACTTGTTTGCATTGGGAAAGTTTAGCATCTTATGCAAAGTACATCTGCCAGTTCTTAACAAAAGTGGCTGCAAGATCGG
>JAVSBS010029500.1:0-14154 GCA_033124195.1 Coracias cyanogaster
GCATCAGCGAGGTGCGCGACTCCCCCGTCGTTTTTTTCCAAACTATAGTCCGGCCCGCGACAGGGTCTGAGGGACAGGGCAGCGGCCCGCGACGTGTCTGAGGAACAGTGAACTGGCCCCCTGTTTAAAAAGTTTGAGGACCCCTGATTTAACACTTCAAGCCTAATAGGCAAACATATAGAGATTTTTTTTTCCTTCCCCTAATCTAGATGACAGTTTCTCTATTTTTTAAATCCAGAGACATGTTGAAGAGGAAGTATGGTCCAACAGCAGATTGCACATGGATTCAGGGGATTTCTATTTGTTTTGCTGCTCTGAACCAAGTTTCTTACAGGCCAAGGAACAGGTCACTTAGAAGCATAAAATCTCACCTCTGACTCGAAATCATAGTGAAGTTGATGTCTAAATTTCTTCAAGGATCTCAGGGGTTGTTTCTGTCTCTAACACAACCTTCCTCCCGTGAATATAGAAGAGGCACTTTCCCATCTGACAGAGCCACTGCAAGGCTGAACCTACTAAATATCAGATATTAACCCATGTATTTTGCACAGATGGGAGATTTTGTGCAATTATACAAAAACATAGTGTGTGAACACTTTCCTGTTTAACAGAAAAATCTGAATCCCAACCTAATCCTTAGCTCACAGAGGAGTGGTTGGTTCACAATGCCGTAATTCCCCCAGACCTTTAAACTGTCAGGCAGAATTCCCTGCTCTACTTTAAGATGATTGTAAAAGCCAGTAAAGACAAACGAAGAAGCAAATTACAAGAAAAGAAATGAGTTGGTAACATATCACCTGTTTCCCAGTGAAAGCACCAGCCAAAATGAGATTTGTGAATCTGTTCTGGAATCTGAATGACCTAGCAACATAAGGAGTTTTAAATGTTTATTTTGGCTTGTGAAAAAACACCAACCCCAGATGAGAGCAGAAGACAGAGTCCAAGCTTTTAACAAGCATATGAAGCACAGCCCTTAGGGAGCTAAATGATAGTACAGCTACCCTGATTTACTGAGGGGCTGCTAGTAACGACAAGAGGGGTATCCCCTGTCTCTCCTGCCATCACATACTGGAACTTGATCCAACAGTGCTGACAGCAGCTACACTGTGCTCATCTGGTCTCCCTTCTATATATGGAACAGGCACATCCATATGGTTTTATATGGTAACTGCGACTGGCAGACAGTGGCTTCTCTCTACACTAATGACCAAACAAATGTGACAAGGGTAAGATGAAGAAGAATTAATCGTAAATACTTCTTGCCAAAGTATTCACTGATGACACAGCAAAACCAAGGCAATGGCTAACCGCTGCTAAAGCAATTCCTGCCCCCTTCCCTTCCTCCTCAGACCTTCCCTTTACACTCCTCTGACCCTGCTGTGACTGGCCCTGAAAGCTGAAGCACCAAAAGGCCAGTTCTGCTGAAGGATTTGATTTTCTTCCTGGTTTAGGTCCCAGGACTGGTTTTGCTCCACTGCAGGGTGTGAAAGGCACAAATGCTGGCACAGAGAGATGCAAGAACAGGCAGGCAGGAGGCTGCATCCTCTGAGTATCATGGAGCTTAGCTCTGCTGTAACATCAAATTGCATGCCAAGGCCTTCACAGTGCACAGCTACTGAACTTGGCCTCATGATACCCCTGAGCGGGAAGAACTTCATTAGAGCCACTGTTGGATGGAGACAGCCAATGCCTTGAGAGCCAGTAGAAATCCTGTGAGAAGGAAAACTTGGGGCATAGCTAACAGCTGCCACCTGAACTACACACCTAAAATTAATTCAAGGCAGGCAGATTGTTATTCACACTCACTCCAACATCACACTCTCTGGCCCTCAAGGATGACTGCCATTTTTGTGTTGTCAAATGAGGGACATGAAGAAGAAAAAGGCTTTCACATATGACTCCTCAGTTAGTGCTTCCTCCTACAGAGCCTGTGTCTCGAGACGCTGCTAGAATTGCTACAAGAACTAAAAAGCAGGGATTTGAGTTCTGTAAGATTTGTTCCTCTGACTTCCACAGCACCAAAACCCATGAATAATAGTGCAAAACCATCGGAGGTCAGCAGAAGCTAGTGAGGGTTTCTTCAGGGTTAAGAAATATCCAGTGTATTCCAAGCAACCTCTCACGCATTAGGAAACACCATGTTAGTTTAACTGGGATAGTTCATTCTTAGCCAAAGCTAGAGAAGCCAAAGCTTCTAAACTGTCCTTTTTTTCAGCAGCATGACTAGTTTTAGGTCAGTTACAAGTGTTATGTAATTTCTTACACCTCTTTTGTAGCGGATTTCTTCCCTCTCTCACCAAAGCAAACACTTCTACAGGTCTATTGTGAGACTCCATCTTTCCTCCTCAGATCTTATCCCTGCTCAGGCTCTGAGGTTTTTCAGGGCATAACCTATGGCATGCTTCACCCTCCCATCACCAGTTCCACTGTCTTTCTACTCTCTCACGCAAGCCAGCCCGTCACTGCTGGCAGAGAGGAATCCCACATTTCTCCGTCCCATCCAACCCTTTTCATCTTCCCACTGTTCTGCTGCCATTCACCCGGACCCAGTGTCAGCATTTGACTAATCCTTCTCCAGCCGGATAAGGCCCTTTCAGCCTGCAGCGCGCACAGGGACTGTACCTGCAGCTCCCCTCCCCACGGCTGCTATATTCACCCGCACCTTTCCAGCGCCCTCCGACAGCAATGCCTGCACAGCAGAGACCCCCACAAAGCGCCGCAGGGACCTGAGAAGCTCCCTCTCACAAACCTCAGCCGAAGTGCCTTGCCACCACCAGGATGGAGACCACCCTGTCTGCCTGGGCTGCAGGAACCGCTGTCTCCGACGGCTCGCAGCCAGCTGAGAGCTGCTCGGGGGTCCGGGCTGCGGGCAGCCCGGCTGCTAGGCCGCGCCCCCGGCCTGGCAGCCCACGGGCAGCTCGGCTCCGACCCACTTGTCAGGGCCGCCCGCCGGGCGGCTGGCGGCCGGGGACACGCTCTGCTCACAGAAAAGTTCCCTGTGGAAAAATGCACGCTTCCTCGAGCGACGAGGCAGGACGAAGCCGCCCAGCCCCGGCTCAGGGGCGCTCCGAGACCCGCGTCCCCCTCGCTGCGCCCGGGCGCCGTGGCGGGGAGCACCGCCCTCCGCGCAGCCCGGCCCGGAGCCCCGGCCGCCCCCCGGCCCCATCTCACCTCCGGGGCCGCCGCTCCGTCACCGCCGGCTCCCTCCCGCCGCCCTGGGCATCACCGACGGCCTCTCTCTCTCTCTCCCCCTCCCTCCGTCCGCCCGTCCGTCCGTCCCCCGCCGGTCCCGCCTCCGGAGCGGTCCCGGCCGCCCCCTCCCTAGGGCTGCCCCGTCGGGTCGGAAACGTACCCGTTACGCGCCGGCATGGCCCCCCTCGACGGTGCCGAGAAACGGCTCCTCCCTGGGCAAGGCCACTGCTGCTTTTGGGGTGGTGGGCTGGTTTGGGTTTTTTTTAATCCATAATATACCATTCTAAATCGCTGTAAAGCTTTTTATTTCCCCCCCTCCTCCCCACCTCCAGGGATTTCTCCTTACTCCTTCAGCCGGTCGGGAGTTTGGAACCCGGTCCGCGCTCTTCATCGCGGTTTTCTCTGTGGCCCCTCTGTGGTACATCGAGCGGAGCGCAAGTCACGACGCGCGTTGGCGGTTGGTAGCGCCCGGTCCGCGGGCGGCGGCGGGAAGGAGGCGAAAGCGCCCGCGGTTTAACCGACCCCAGGGCCTGACGGGCTGGTAAACGACGGGCACCGGGAGGATGGGAGCTTCTTGCATCGTTTGACGCCAAGGGAGATTATTACAGAGCTAGCACGAATCAACAAAGATGTGAAACCGCAGATTTTAGTTTTTTTCGTTTGTTTTGTTTTTTTGGTGGTTTTTTTTTTTTTCTTTAAGCAGCCAGGAAACGAGCTATTTACATGTTGCCAAGCAAGTTTCATATCTGCCCTTAGGCAGGAGAAAGTTTTGCCTGAATTATTCCTGGCAAATGATTCCTTCAGTTCATGATGAAAGTGAATAAAGAAGAGAAATGTAGGCTTTCATTTAGAAAAGCACCTTTGGCTGCGAGGCTCTTACAGGTTGGGGTAAATTGCATGGGAAGATCACCAGAGATTTTGGGAAGCAGGTTAGAGGATAATCAGGAATGCTTTGGATGGAGGTAATCCTACTTGGAGCAGGGATTGAAGACGAGCTCTTTTGAGATGCCTTCCAGCCCTGTTTTTAACAATTCCCATGATGTGATGTGTTACAGAACCACATACCCACAACAAAGTTGATATTACTTTAAACAAACAAACAAACAAAAGGTTTTCCCCACAATTAAGTAATCTGAAACTGCTCCCCCCTAAAAAAAAAAAAAAAAAAAAAAAGATAAAAACATTAAACTGTTTCTATTATAAGAACAGGTCTTAATAAAAGCTGAAATTAAAATAGATTTCAATATATTTTTGTCTGCTCCACTGAGCAGAATTTAGATTAATGAGGCAGAGTTGCTCCTGAAGATGCCAATGCTCACCCTCGTTGGAGTGAGGGTTTGACCTCCTGAGATCCCTTCCCACCCCAGTTTTTCTGCATTTCTGAGCTGCACAGGCAGCACCCTCAGCAGTACACAGTGCTGGGCCCTGGGATGCTATTCCTCACCTGGTCCATGGGTGAAAGCAAGTGTCAGACACAGGGAAAAGCAAGATGGGGTTTGTGAACCTGGGCTGGCTGCACTGGGGCAAACAGCTACATCATGGGAGCTGGTAGGGCAAGTGCAGTACCTGCAGCACTGCCATATGCAGGCACTCTGTGGAACGGTAATGAAGTGGGGAAGGAAGGTCTGAAACCTGGAAATCTCTCCAGAAGATTGCAGGAGCCAGGATTTAGGTCCCATAGGGCTACTACAGCAGTAAAGTCTTAGTCCTTTAACGTGGAGATGTAGCTAAACAGCAGAATTCAGAGCAAGCATGTGCCTCTGGGCCATTTTATCATTATCATTTATCATTCCTGAACTGTCAGCTTACAGCCCTGGGTGAACTGCCACTGGTTTCGATTTGCCTTCAAGTGATGATGTGCAAGTGGCACAGCTGTCCCTGTTCTTGAAGAAGGCGATGACTTAGTGAGTACCCCAAAGATGCTAGTCAGCCCTGCTTGCAAGTCAGAGGTAATGGGTCTCAGGAAGCCAAAACAGGCTGTGGGAAGCAAACAACCTACCCCCAGCCACTGTAAAGAGCATAGGACCATGCACGTCACCCTCCAAAGCACCTGGCAGAACAGCAGCAGCATCACCTGCAAGCTAATTTCACAGCTACAAATTACATGAGTAAACAGGTTTTAAGTGCTTTCAGCCTGGTTTTGATTTGATGAGCAGTTTTCTACCTCATCAGCCAGTGAGGTGGCTTTGGTTTGAACTGGGAGAGCAAAGCTGCTGGGGGGGGTTGCTATGACACTACAGGTGGCTTCGTCCTCATCACTGTTTCAAAATAAGCCAGCAAGCTGCCAGCCAGGGCTGAGTCCTGCCGGAAAGGTCTGTGCATCAGCCACTGAGGTGCCGGTGCTGGAAAGAGCTTACACAAAAACCATTCCTATGAAAGAGATGTAACCACAGCACTGCTTTCTTAGCCTGGCAAATAAGTAAAAAGCTTACTGAAGTTGAGGAGAGAAAATGATACAGTGTGGCTTGCACTTAGTGATGAGATTGTAATGTCCCATGTCCAGAAGAAGGTGGGAGGAGAAGGTGGAGGAGAGAGGATGTATGTCCATTCTCAGGGGCAGAGGAAGTACATACCAGAGGCTTTGGGTTGCCTGCATGCAGCACGGGAGGAAGGAAAGCAGCCAGTGGGGTCATTAAGCCCTTATGTGGTATCAGTCTCTAGATATACATGCTTTACTGCTGTTATATGTACCTTTTGCTTGATGGACAGACCATAGATGAAAGGCTGAAAGTGGTAAATGGGTGTATCTGAGGGCACGGTCTTGCCCTTGGGGCTGTTTTTCCTCACCTGGGAGCTGCCTCCAGCAGGCACCAGGGACATCAGGTGCAGCAGTGATCCTGCTTTTCCATCCGGCAGCTCCTTGCAGGGTCACATCAGGGGCCAGCCTGTTCTGAGAGACTGTGGATGGTGACTCGGTGGCCAGGCTGATGCCCACATATGCTCTGCTTCCTCCCACTTTTCAACCTCAGCTGTTGGCTTCACTCCCCCTGTCTCTTCTGGCTTTGATTTTAAGCAAACCAGAAGTATTCCCCTCTCTTCAGAAAAGCAGATCAAACCCTCTCATGATGCAGCCACCAGCCCTTGTCCCATCTTCTCCTGATAGGAACCAGATTGCAGACTAAGACCCTTAAGCCACCTGCCCTTTTTGTGCTACGGTGCCCAAGGAGTGGTATTCCCAGTCAGCCAAAATGAGATTGAAACTGGAGCATGTTCGCATTGCCAGGTTTTCTTGATCAAATTTCTCTGAGAGGAAAGAAGAAAAAAAACCAGTGAATGGTTCACCCCTTGAAATGAAGTTTCTGAGCCTCTACCAGAATACTTTTTTTAAAAATGAAGTTGGCAGGTACAGATAAATCCTTTTAGAAGCATTAGCTCAGTGTTATTTGGACATTATTGTATTTAGTGATCAGTATGTGCCAACAAAGAATGCACTTTGATAAATTTTGCCAAATGTGATGATAAGCACCACATTCAGCTAGCAGATTAGAAATGAAGATGTGATAAGAAGGAAGTTGGAACAGTGCGGTACCTTCAGACAGAAGGCAGGATGGCTGCTACATAATTTAAACCCAAAGTGAGGTGTGCTACCACAGGCATAAGAGCTTTCAGCTGGATGAAAGGCCAGGAGCCATCTGCTTTGCACAGAAATGGGCCAAGTGCGTCTCCCCTTCAGCTTTCTACCTGGCCAAACTCACTCCAGACAGGAATTAGTAAGGGTGACCCCCATGTATCTATAGCTGGTTGCAGGAAAGCTGCAGGAAGAGCTGGAAACATTTGAATACATGGAAATCAAGGATTTTTTTTTCCCCTCTTTGTAGGAACCTGAGATTGCAAAAGCTTTCCCTGGCCCGGGTCCAAAGTAAAAGAGTATTGAATTAATAATGACCACCAAATTGGGCTGGATAGTATTTTAAAGTTTTGTACTAATTGTATCAAATAATTTAAATTTCTATTGTATTTAAATAACTCAAAATTCAAATAATGTTTCAAAAGTAATAACTATTTTGAGTTGGAGGGAAAATGTTTGCTTAGGGAGTGTCAAATTTGGAAAACATTTGTCCACCTTTATTTCTCTGCACCACATTTTCTTTTAATTTTAGTATTCACTAAAATTTGCTCCTTCCTGCTGGAAGGCCAGTTTGAAAGAAGTGTCAGAAAACCTGAAATCATTGGAAAATCCCAGAGACTCCACTGATTCCAGCAATGAGTTTCTAGGACAAATTTTATAGGTAATAATAAGGGCCCAAATCTGTAAAGCTGCAGATAGTAAGAGTTGCCAGTTCCCATAAATCAGATGATTCCAATTTGGGCACTGAGTTTAAGTTACAAACACCCGTTGTTTGACTTTCCCGTTTCCATATAGCTGTTAATGTTTTCTGCTTATCAGTCTAGTATTACCATCCACAAGCATAACACAGAGTTTTCCTAACATAAGGAAAGCAGTTGCAGCATTTCCCAGCTCCACTGCAACGTGCAATAAAACACTGTTTTTCACACTTTAACCTACCATGGGGTGTAGATGTAATTAAGATGGTGAGGGTGGTCCTAAAACCATCTGACCATTGTATTCCTACACAAATAAAGGTCATTAATAAAGTCTTCTGTTAGTCCTTTGTTCAACGTGGATATTTCTTGAGTTAAATATTACACTTCGGATGTGAATTACTGTTCATGCTGAGGCTATTTGGAAGTAAAATACTTTTAGGTCTATGAGCATAGGTGGATGCAGAAGGTCCACTTTAAAAAATCTGCCTGGCTCATTATTGATCTGGGGCTGCTTTCTGAAGGTCCTAATGCACCCTCCAGAAAGAGGATGGTCTAGTCTGAGTGCTGAGGCTTTGGGAAGTTGGACATTTTAATTTTAAAGTTGCCTGTTGTCTTGAAGTAGATGTACCATTTTGATATGCAACCTGTACCAGTCTAAAAGCAACATGTGACTGTCTAGAATTTCTGAGCCACCAAAACTAACTTGTGAAACAGGCAAAAAATCTCCAAGTGGACGAATAAGCATGGATATGTTAATGCTCACCAGCCAGCTCACAGAAATACTGTGTAACAGAGGATTTCTTCCACTTCTTCGTATGTTGTAAAGGGTTTTACCTTTGTTTGATCCAATTCCAGAGGAGCTGTTTGGTTTTACTGTTGGCGATATCCCTCCTGCATCCCACCTCAGTCCCCGCTGGTCGCGCTGACCTAGGTATGTGCTGGAGGTGCCGCATATACCAAAAGGCCCACAACACCTATGCAAGCCAGAAATTACTTGCCCCCAGTGAAATCTGTCAGCTCTGGAATGGGACGTGACAGAAAGCTTCACAGAGCCACAGAAATGCCAGGGAAAAACGTGGTCATGGAAATTTTTCACTCCCTCTGAGACAATCAGTGCCAACATACAGCTTTTATCAAGTTAAAGTAAGTATTTAACCAGTGAAATAGAGTCCTTTTGTTCGCACACAGAACTGCTGATGTTTATTGAAGTTCACCTGGTCTCCAGCAGGCCATGGGTAGCTGATGTTGATTAGGTAATGTTTTCTGCAACTCATCCTCTCCTTGAGGTTTAATGGTCCTTCAACAACCCCAGTGCCCTTCTTGGGCATTGTGCCAGGCTTAATTTTGTTTGATTTCAGTTTAAAAAGCAGAATTAGTAGTACATGTGTAATATTAGCCATTTCCTCTAATCATTTGTCCTAGCCACCTCTGGATTGATAAGGAAGGAGAAGTGGGCATGAAAACCAGAGTGGTTTTCCACAGTAGTCATGGAGTCAGCAAACACAGCAGGACCGTGTTGCTTTTACTCCTGACTGGTGGGTAACTCTTGTATTTACTAGTAACAGCAGGCACATCTGCCTTAAGCTCTTGGTGTGACAACAGAGGGAGAAGGAACAATATAATTGCTTACAACAGCAGGGGAGGACTAGGAATGAATCACACTGCCATGACTAAAGGGCTCCTAGCACCACGGGCTTCCAGCCCTGGGAAGACAGAAACTCCCTGCCCTGGGAAAACATCTGTCCAGATTAAAAGCCTGAAGCAGGCATAGCCTTGGGGCCAGCTTAGAAGACTCTCGCATGTCAGACATCCTCCACAGCGTGAAGCTGTGGCTGATGTGAGCAGGAGGTGCCCACACTTTCCCCAGAGCTGCTGTCACTCAGGGCTAGCCCACCACAGCCAGATCGCTTGGAGACCTGCACCTCCAGACCTTGATAAGCATTTCAAGTTTTTGCTTACCCTGGCTTCAGAGTGAAAATAACAGCTAATCTCCTGTTGGTCAATTAAAACAAAATGAACCTAAAATGAAGCTAAAACCAGCAGAGCTGTGTGCAGTGGTGTTAGCAGTTTGGGGACAATCAAGTGGGGAGCCCACATGTGCATGTGCCATGAGCAGATGAAGTTCAGAAGACCTTTTCCTAAGATGTGAATTCCATCTCCAAGGGGAGGGTGGGTAGAAACTCATAACCTCCACAGGCTTTCCTCAAGAGCATCTAAGGTAGCAAATGCCAGGATTGCCAAGAGCCACGACTTTAATTTCAGCTCTGATGCAACACCTGGCCCTAGGAGGAGCACCAGAAGGATCTCCCATGCAGTAAATCAGCACTAACAACTGAGATCTGCCATTGATTTCTGAAAGCACAGCCCCTGTGCTGGCTTTTTGCCAGCCCTTTTACCTCATGAGTTAAAGGCACAGGTTCTAAAAAAGGCAGTTTCAGCTCTTTCTAAAGCAGATGAGTTGGCAATACACCCAGTGAGGAGCAGGCAGCTGCAGCCTGGCCAGGTTGACCTCTCCTGGCAGATCCTCCCTCTGCCCTCCCCACACCATAAGGACTTTCAGGGCTCCCCTTCTCAAACCAGAAACACCCCAGGCACCAGGCAAAGTCTCTCCTGTGTTTTACACCCCTTCTGCTCTGTTCAGCTCCAGGGCCAACACCATGGCCAGGCAGTGCTTGCTGCCTGTGGCCAGTGCTCCTGCCCAGGGCATGGCCACCTTGCAACATTCCTGCTCTTGTACCTGGGAATGGACCTGCCAGCCTCCCTGGGATAGGGGAATTATCAAAAAAACCCAGTGCTGCAGCCCAGTGATGACAGCACTGGGATAAGCAATGGCACAAAGACCAGCAGGGAAGCAAGAGTTTACTGACTGCCAGTGTGTGGGTGCTGCCCCCCAGTAGTGCCTGTCCACATCACCTGCTCCTGGCTCCTGTGTTTGATGTACAGGAAGGTGCAGACCTCTGAGAAGCAGCTGCTGAAAGAGTGGTGTATTAAAGCAAACATGAGCTGGCCTGGGGGAGCCTCTTAACATGCCAGGCTGTGAACCATGACGGCTTGAAAAGGGCTTTCCAGTGTGCATGTTGGCTCTCCCTGAGGCTGCCAGTGTGTCAGACACAGGAGCCAGTGCTGTTCGCTGCCATGGTCACTGAGGCCAGAGCTGCCTTCTTGTGTTCTTACATACTCCGCTAATACGTAAAAACAACAGTCAAGACACCTCTTGACCTCCTGGGGCTTTGAGGATACCTAAATAATTTCAGGTGCATGGACATCTTTGGTTCCTAGATAGCAGATTCCTAATTTTGGACTCTCAGGACTTCTCTTAGATGCTGATGGCTCCATGTACGGGATGGCAGAACAAGATCTGCCTCATGGCTGGAAGCCTAGAGGATCTCAGCCACCCAGAGGGACTTACTAAGATGGTGCTTGTTTCAAGCTACTGTCTTACATCCTTGTTTTTCCCCCAATAACTCAACCAATCAATAGATTATTAGAGTGAAAAAAGACATGTTTGAAATTGCACAAAATATTTGAATATTCTGCCAGGCCAGGGTTTTGTGTGCCACGTTTAGTGCCTTGAGTTCCTGCAGTCAGCACAAAG
This sequence comes from Coracias cyanogaster, assembly GCA_033124195.1. Taxonomy (NCBI): domain Eukaryota; kingdom Metazoa; phylum Chordata; class Aves; order Coraciiformes; family Coraciidae; genus Coracias; species Coracias cyanogaster. The sequence goes on from JAVSBS010029500.1 coordinate 11,054, forward strand.
CTGCTGTACACCCATATGATGTGCCTGGCTAGTTCTGCTTGCTCCCCTCTGCTCCAGATCCCAGGTCTCCTTACCATTCTGACAAGCTGTCCCTTCTCCATGGGTAACATCCACCCACAGGAGCCTACCCAAAGAGTTGATCTGGTTGCTCCAAGCTCTTTCTGAGTGGCCAGCCAGCAGCTGGCGGATGTACCCCACCAAACTCTGCAGTACACCTCAGCAGCACCCCTGCATGCCCTGCGGGTACCCTACGCACACCATGCAGGGACAGGTCATCCCATTTCACACAGCTTGGTCCATCACCTCATGAAGAACGTTCCTGTGTGGGATGCTTCCACTCAGCCCTTTCCATAGCACCCCAGTTTCCAGCTCTCACCCCAGCCATGCAGCCAGCCCGGCCCACAAGGACATGGCTGTGCATCTAGGGAATCTGGCCAGGGGCTTCACAGCACCTCTGGGTGATCCTGCCTGTCCAGCTACAGAAGGCAGATCACTTCATCTGAACAACTTAAAGGCAGCTAATGACGGCATGGTCATTAGCTTCCTGGTCAGGGTGCTCCTTCCAAAAAGCCTAGAAAACATACAGGGTGTTTTGAATTGCAATGGAAACTTTTAAATGCCTGCCTTGAATAGCTCTGAGTCTTGAAGCAAGTTTAAGAAATTAAAAAAACACAAAACAAAACACAGAGCCCACAATAAGAAACAGCAGCAAAGTTTTCACTTTCTTATCTCTCAAATCTCCCCAAACCCTTAAGAAAAAGCATTTTTCTGAAGAAAAAAATGAAGAAAAGGGTAGAGAAAAAGAGGCAGAAGAAAGGCCACCGACTCCAGCCTGCCTGAGAGTTTTTTTGCAGTGTGTGGATTTCAAGGTGTGCTGGGTCTCAGCCAAGGGCTGTAACACATGTCAGAACATAGGGAACACGCTCCTTCTGCTCTGTCCTGAGAGCAGGAATGGACATAAAATTATTTTAAAGTTACTTGTGAAATGGCGTGTGGGTTTGCAGATCCCATTTTTCCTTCCCTAATGAAGCCAGGGAATTGCCTCGCCCATGAACATGAGACCATCTGGAAAATGTCATTGGGCGCATTATTCCCTGTGCCAGAGGAATATTTATAGATAAAGTAAATCATGCTGTCATGATTGAAACAAATAAGGAAAGGCCCCAAGGGAGTGGAATGCCTCCGCCACTGTCTCTGTGCATGGCTTTGCCTGATAAGGGGACACCAGTGCCTGGTGGCCCCCCCCATGCCCGTGGGGTACCATCAGCCCCCAGAAGTTGGGCGTCCCCACCACACCACGGAGGACTGGTGCAGGACCAGCCAGACACACATACCCAACTATAGCACAGGGGCGGTGCGTGCAACACCAACACACACAGAGGCACCTCTTTTTGTGAGCAAGTTGTGGCACAAAGCCTGCTCTGGTCCAAAAGGCAAGTGAGATGATGCCCCCGCCTTCCCTGACACGCTGGGGCTGGCCCAGCCTTACACTCCCACCCATGTCTGAAATGGGCTGAAATACTCACCAGCTCAGGCGCAGCACCACTGCCATGTGCAGTCAGCACAGCCTCATGTTATGGTGGTAGCTACCAGTGGTTCCTGCACACCACCACCGCCAGGCTTCCTCTCCTTCAGTGATGTGCATGTCAATAAGAGAAATCAGAGACTTTGCTTGGTCTTCGCCCAAACTCCAAAACCCTGCTTCGATACAGCAAACAAGAACAATATTTCCACCTCCAAAGAGAAGAAGAGCAAATGGGAGCACTCGAAGCAGTTCCTTCAGCAGATGTGCCCTCCTGTGACTAGGCTCCCTCTCAGGCCCTTGCATAAATTTGCTGCATTTCACCTGTCTTTGAACCATCTGGGATGGCCAATAGTGCAGCCACAAAACCATATACAGCTCAAAAGGATGTGTATTTTGGACATAAAATAAGGTCATTTCAAAGGAGTTTCTCACAAGTGAAATCCTCCCCTCCCCGGAGCCAAGCAGTTCAGAGTATTGGTAACTGTTTGAATGTAACCCACTTAACAAAATTCTGCATTTGTCTTCAGGAAACTACAACCCAGAGCGTAGGGGCCAGCTCTCATTACAGGTTTCCTAAATTTATTCATGGAAAATTAAATATTCACTTTAGATAGGCAGGTATTTGCACAAATGGTTTCAGGCTCTCCATTTGTAAAATCAATCAATATCATTCGCTTTGCAGCACTACCCAGAGTGGCTCCATGATGCAATGTTATGGTCATGGAAGCAAAATGAACAGCATATGACTGACCTACCACAGCTCAGGTCTGTCTTCCTAAATGCCTCTTGCTGGGGATCCTCAAGCATCTGTATAATCCTGTATTTCCTTCCCATTGAATGTTTGTCTCATCATTTCCAGGAGCACAGGAAATTGTGTGGCAAGACAGCTCATTTGGGCCCACTCGCCCAGTGCTGGAGGGCAGCGTTAGGTTTTGGGGGGTTTCCCTGAGGGAAAGTCGGGTGGGAGCATGGAGCAGGTGCCTCAGCCCACACACAGGCAATGACAGAGCCATGAATGCCAGGGTGCTCTGGTGAGTGGCCTTAACCAGGCACTCATCATGGAAAAACTAGCAGAAAAATAAGTCACTTTGTAGATGTTGTACCTGAAACCCACCCAGATTAATTCTAAAACCCCCAAAAGCCTGCTTTGTATCAGAGAGCCGTTTATGACCAGCATGGCACTGTTTCCTTTGTTGTCCTGGCATCTGTGGCATACGCTGGGCAGCTCCAGCGCATGTGGCACTGCGGCCTTGCTCACACCCACAGGACCTCCAGCTGCCTTAGGTGGCCAGCAACGCCTCCCGAGCAATGAAGCACTCACATCTGTTATCAGAGTAGGGACACCCTGATAGCTCATTTAAACTTTTAATGCAGTTAAATGTAGGCCTAGTTTGCCTAGCTTGTTTAGTGGAGCACATTCTCAGCCAGAACTGTTTTTGAACTATATTTAGGCCTGCTTTATCTGCTCTCCATAACCCAGCAGCTGCAGCTTTGCAGGTGGGTGATAGAAAAGGGGAACTGTTGCTTTGAACGGCTGATTGGGAAAACAGTTGCTTTGAAGTGTAGATTGTGGGAA
>JAVSBS010029502.1:0-49465 GCA_033124195.1 Coracias cyanogaster
AGGGCTGCGGAGCCCGGCAGCGGGGCGAGCATCACCAGCCCGCCGTCCCCGGCATCGCTGCGAGCCCCCGGCGGCTGCCCGCCCGGGCGGAGGTGAGCGCTGCGCGCCGCGATGCGGGGCGGCCCCGGGAGATGGGGGTCTGGGGGGGGGGTTGCGGGGCACGGGCACCTCCCGCCGCCGGCCCCACGGGGCTCGGGAAGGTCGCCCGGGGGGTAGGTCGGGCTGGGTCCCGCTGGGGCAGGCGGTGGGGAGAGGGAAGCGCAGCTTGTAAGCGCTCCCCTTCCCCTCGCTCCCCTTCCCCTCGCTCCCCTTCCCCTCGCTCCCCTTCCCCTCGCTCCCCTTCCCCCCTCTCCCCTTCCCCTCGCTCCCCTTTCCCCTCGCTCGCCATCCCCTCGCCCTGCCGTTTACTTTTTTTTTCTTTTTTATTTTACTCCCTGCACCCCTTTACACCCTGCATCCCTCCCCCCCCCCCCCCCTTATTTTTTGTGTGCGGAGGCTACACCAGAGAGATCCCTCCGTGGTGTGTTCAGCCAACTCTCCCTGGAAGCTCTGGAGAGTTCATGAATATGCAGCGAGCAGCGTTTCCCGGGGAGGCTGCTCGCTAATGAGCTGATGGAGCTGCGCCTGCTGCAGGGCGCATCTGGGGGCAGCGCCGGGCGCCAGGACTGAGCAGCTTTGTGTCCCCGACTTGAGGGAGGCTTGGCCAGGCTGGAGGAGGAGGAGGAGGAGGAGGAGGAGGAGAGCCAGCAGAGCCGGGCCAGCCAGGCAGGATCCTCACCTCTGACCGCAGCTGGTGGCAGGTCTTTGCCTGCAAGATGTAAAGGGGATCATGTACCTGGCACGTAGAGGGTAACCTTCCTGTTTTATTCTGGCTTGTGTCGAAATGAACTTTTTCTGCCTAAAAGCCCAGGTCACTTAGTGAGGGCATTACATTGCTTAGCAACGGTCCCAACTGCAGGGCCTTGCCTATTCCAGGTGGTCCCCAAAGACACGCCAGCAAAACAGCCTGTGTGTCCGGGAGAAAACGACCTCTTCCATGGTCTTTCCTTTTTGGTGATGTGACAGCTAAAGCAGAAAAGTGGGGCTGGTGGCTGCTGCCCAGGTGTTTGACAGCCCTCAGGAAGGGTGGGAGCTGTTGGAACTGAGTATAAGGGAGAGCCGCTGGGACAGGCGGGGTAGGATGAAGGTGGCAGGTCCCTGAGGCGTGTGTCGGACCCCACATCTGCCTTGCCGCTGCCTCCTGTGCCGCTTGTGCTTTGTTCTGCGCACAGGCGCAGCAGCGTGCTGGTTGGCAACCTTGGCTTATGCAATGGTAGGGTAGTATTTTGACAGCTCTGCTGTGGCTGTTAGAGTTTAATGTATCATGCAAGCAAGTAAGTTCCTTTTAAAACAAGGCTGATGTGTCGTGCCCTCTTCTGCGGCTGGGAGACATGATTCAAGTGGGTTGAGGACTTGTGTGTTGCGAGAGAAGTACTTTTACAATTCAGGTGACAGAATAAACACAGAGGCTTTTTGCTCTCATGCTTGTACACGTAAAATTGGCTACCCTAAAAGCTCAATTTAAAAAAATTAATTTCCCCTGAAAATTTAGGTGAGCTTTTGAAACTAACTTTCTATTCTCACCACTGAAACTTTGCTCGGGGACAATATTTTCCCCTCTTCCTCCTCGACAGCCTTGTGAAGTGTTGATAAAGATCTTAGCTACAGCATCAGCTTCCCTTGCTTGCTCTTTTAGGCTGTGTGTCTGGATGGAAACCTAGCAACACAATAACGGTATTGAAGAGAGCTGTTTCAATAGCTATGTTTCTTTTATCACGCTGGTTGCATCTTCAGAGGTTAGACTCATCAAGCCAGTCTCTTTACCCCTTTGGAGCCTTATAGTTTGATTCCCTAAGCCTGGAATAAAACAGACGTGGGCTAGTGGAAAAGACAACAAAGATGGAATGGAAATGCTTAATATGATAAAAGATCCATTCCTCCGTTCTTCCTGCTGCCCCTGTGAACACCCGCTGTATTCCTGCAGGGAAAATACTCCACTACGGAGGGAGAATATTCATCAAATAGCAAAATGATTCAAGGGGAAACCAGCCATCAGCATTTGTGACTGTTAATTGTGACACACCCGGGGAAAAGCTAAGGGACAAACAGCCCAGAGCAGTATGTAACAGTGTTAATATATGACTGGTGATTGGGAAGTAGCATCGGCATCGTTCCGCTCACCCATTGTGGTGAAGATTGTGATTCAGTGTCCGCAACGTATGTGGCCAAATTCATTCTCGGGGTGGAAAAAACCCCCACCACCTGAAGTCACTGACACTGGGTCGAGATTTACCTCCCTGGCTGTATTCTGTGCTTTGAGCTATATCGACCGATACCTTTGTTGTGCGTGCTGCCTCCTTACAACAGTGGCATGAGGCACTTCCAGGCGGGCAGGGTGACAAGGTCTGACCGGCTCCGTGTAATCTGGGGGCACAGAAATGAGGGACTTTGCACTGGTGAAGTCCCAGTTAGCTTTCAGGTGTTTGGGGAGACTGCTTTGCTGGATGCTAAAAATTCTCTCAACGCCTATATCCTTGGCCACGCCTCCCAAGATCTTGTACTTCTTCAGCGTATGACAAATGCCTTTGTCAGGCCAATAGAAAGAAGTGGTTAAGTTACGGGAGAACTTTGACCACTTCTGTCTCTGTTGTTTCTGAACAGGCAGTGAGAAGTGGTTTTAACAAGCTGTACTGTGCAGGGGTTTATGGGGGTAGCTGTGATGTGTGTCTGTATGTAACACTGATAGGCTGTGTGCATTTTGATACGGCACGGGGAGAAGGTATGAATATGGTGTTAACATTTTGCATCCAAAAAACCACAACACAGCCGGAATCCTCCTGTGATGGCAGTGCTCTGAGATAAGTGCTGCTTATACAAAGACTTGCCCGTTGGGTACAAGTACTTAATCAGGAAGCTTTACTGAAACTGGAGAAGGATAGGAGTTCATACCCTGATGGCGTATGGAAAATCTGGATAAGCTGTGGTTTTTATTTCTGAAGTTTGAACAGGTCCTACGGTGAGTCCCAGGGTCTCTGGGTGATGCTGCCATGGTCTGTGCATGCCAACATGCAGTAAATCCTGGCAAGACTCTCTTTAGCACGAAGCATTTAGCATACAGTTGGTTTAATCCTCTCGTCTTGTCAAGCACTGACATAAATGAGAACTGAACAGATGAATTCATTCTAAAAAATTAAACCTTGATATATTTCTCAATGTAGTGCGCGAGATTTCTCCTTTCTCTTACCTGATTGGCTTATTTTTAATCCATTGTTTGTTTCCAAGTATCCGACTATGGATCTGGGCTCAGAGGCAAAACCTGCTCCGTGATCGGCTCTCCTGGGATGTGAGTTTCTCTGCTCAGGGGATTTCAGGACCAGAGCCAGTAATGTGGTCTGGTGCAAGGTTGGCAGAGGAAGGAGTTCCTGTGCGGGTCCTTCTTACCTCCTTGATGACAAGCAGTCCCGTTTCTTTGTGTTTCTTTTGTGCCGGTCAAGAGGAGTGGAACACATCCTTTGCGTTCTTCCTTTCACACACCTCCCTCTTTCTCTATATATAGCGAGATAAAACCAGTCCTCCCGAGGTGTGTGTGCAAGCTGCCCTTTGGCTCTGCGAATCCGTGGCCAGGGGCAGGGGAATGCGTTTCCAGACCTCGCGATTAAGATCAACAATGAAATATTAGTTTCTAGCACTCCCTTATGTCTCCCCTGTGATACCACAGAGCAGGATATCTCTTTAAATGATGGATTTCACACAGATTTACTTGAGTTCCTTCATCTTGATGCAGCTTTACCAGGGTGAATTCTCTCTGAGGTCTAGCCTTACTGATACCTTTCCTAAGGGCCGGATCCTGCCTCCTTTCCTCTTGCAGAGGAAAACCTTGTTTCACGCATAGCTCTGCTGTATCTGAGACTGTTTCAGGTGCTGTGGTGCCTGTGACTCAGACTCATGCAAGTCAGTTTAAAGGACAGATGAAGCGCAGTGTGCGTACGGATTGCAGTGTCTGGCCCTTAATGAATAATTCAGGAACATGGAGGAGACAATGTAAGAGTTAAGGGCTTAATCCAGCTGTAGGTGAAGTCAGCAGGAGACTTTCCACTGACCCCAGTCCAGAATATGTCTCAGCATGGGCTTAACTGTGAGTTTGTAAATTGTCCCATTGATGGCAGCGCGCTTCAGGCGTGAGCTACAACGACCGTCTGAATTAGCACCCAGCAGAATATTATTTAAGACCTCTTGCCAGTCATACTGTCATTAACTGTCCTCTGCAGCACCATGAGAGTGGTGTTCTGAGGACTCGGCACTGCCATTGAGCCATGCTTTTATAGGACTGAAAACCAGAAAAGATTAATAACGGGGGTGCCGCACCATTACGGGGGGAAATACAGATACAAAAAGTTTGGCAAAGCAAGCTTTGAAGGATTTTAGTTGCTTAGAGCTGGGGATTATGCCCTCCTTTGTCAAGAATGAGGCCCTTGCATGTCATATGGATGTCACCTAACCTGGACACTCAGCACTTCACAGCTCAGGAGTCCACTTGTGTCCATTCCTGTCCTCCGCCTTCATGGGGGTGAACGGAACCCCAGGTACTGGAGCTGCTGCTGGGAGACATGTCGTGGTGGGGATGGCAGAGCAGCTGTCTTCTGCTGATGGGGAGCAGAGGATGCTCTGCACGCATAGCTCTTGTGTGCGGTGGGTCTGCAGTGCCTGTGGAATCCTGTCCTTCCAGCTACCCCCGAGGGATTAGCTTTCCCATAAAGGTACCATTACGAGCAGCGCTGATGGTTTGATTAGAGCAGCATCGCTGACTTGGAGGGACAAAGCGTCTGCTCTTTCTTGGTGTGACTCGGGAAGCATAAAACTTCCAGTGAGCCCTGTGCCCTCGCTCCCAGGCTGCAGATCCGGGCAGTGCAGCAGCCTTTCCTTGGCCGTGGGGAGGGAAGTGTCATTGCAGAGCAGGGCCCCCAGCCACAGGCTGCCTGCTGCACTGAAATTCGGGCTTCGCAGATACATGACCCTTTTTTCCTGTTTGGAGTTCTCTCTGCTTGCTGGGAGGTTTGGGGGAGAAGGCTGGGATGCGTTCCCTACCATCTGCCTTAAGGCAGCAGGCTCGAAAGTTGGCACGGTTGATTCCTGATCCATGCCAAGCTCTGTTAATAGAGAGCAACTCCTCCTGAATAGAAGGCAGTTCATGTTACATAAATAGTGGAGAAGGGGGGAGAGGCCAATGCGTTTGCAGGGGGTGAAAGACATACTGGCAGTCGTCTGCTTCTTAAACTGCTGCTGGCCTTGACTCTCTGCTTCTTTACGGGGGAGAGTCAGAGGTGAGAAGCATTTTTCTGCCTGGACTGGAGGGTGTGGATGCTATTGCTTCTGGGGCCTGGTCCTCTCACTCGCTGTGTGTAAATACAGTCACATCAGTGAAGTCACTTTGGATTTGTTACTGGGAATGCGGGCCCACGATCTACCTGTTAAGGTGGCTGAGTGAAAGAGCTTGTATTGGCTTCAGGGCATCCTGTCTGATGCTGCCACAGATTTTCTTCCCTTGTTACTTTGGCATAGTAGAAATTTCTTTGACTTGAACACAGAGGAGGGTTCTGGGAGATCTTTGGTTTTGCTCTGGGCTTACTTGGCTGTCTGATGTTGGGCTGGCAAGTCACAGAGTCTCTGTTTCTTCACCTGTATATGGTGATAGGTATTAAATAATAATAATACCCTCCATTACATTGGCGCTTTCACGCTGAGGATCATGTGGCTCAATATGTTGTTTCTTTCACAGTCTATCTACAAAAAAGTGTCCTGGGAGCCCTGTTTCCCTCTGCCTTCCCATGGTCTCAAAGGAATTTCACTTCTTAGCATCACAGGCCTCTGCTGGGTATTAACATCTCTACACTTTCTAATATTGAGCATGGCAGGAGCTGGGATGTCTGGTAATCAAAGCAGAGGATTGGGAAGAGTTGGGTCCTGTTGCTCTGCCACAAATCTTTTGATTCTGAGCAGATTTGGAAGTTTGCTGTAGCAAAGACGACTCTGGGGTTTGGATGCCTCGGTTTCTGGGCACCCAGTTTGCATCGCTGTTAACTGGAGTTGTAGGTGCCGCTGGTGCTTCCCAAAGGGCAACTACGACTTAACGGCATTGGTTGTACTTTGCCTGGTCTGTGTTTAGGTTCTGTTAAAAGTCAGCAAAAGTAACGGCAGAATTCCAGCAGAGCTGGAGCTAGACTGTGGAGCCTTGCTTAATTCATTTGTAAACTTGCATGTAAACTGACCTGTTTCTCTTGTGGAGTAAGGGAACTGGATCTGATAGGTGTTTGCAAAGGGTTTATGCAGTCTCTGATAGAAGCTGGTATGATGCACAAATGCAAACTACTCTTTGCTCCTAGAGATATGTGCTATATGTGGACTTGTTTCTTGGCTTGGTTTTGCACCCAGGAGCTGAGAATGAATTGCATTTGACAGCTGTATTAAGGTCTGTGGAGACAATTTGGAAAAAAAGCCCAAAACAACACCTAATCCTTTCTACTGCTTGGGGTACTGCTGAACATGCAGCACGCTTGATTCCCTGAATCAAATAATTTGTATTTTTGTTCCTCCTGTTAAAAAGGCAAATGAATTCCTAAAGAAGATGAGGCTGCAAACTCAGATTTGAACTAGAGCCCAGCAGGGCATTTTAAACGTGTCTGAGAAAAGCCCAAAGCAACCTGGCTCCGGCTTGTAAATCCAATCTGCCCAAATCCTCTGTCTTCATATTTCCTCTGCCACCTCTTTCCCTCCACCTCCCACTTCGCACACCCTCCCACTTGCTCTCCAGCTAACAACTCATGCACCAAGTTTAATTTCCAAGCCAATTTTTATGGCTGAGTTGAAATGGAAGGGTGGACAGGCCCAGGAGAGCATGAAAGTGACTCGATAAAACAGTGCGCTCCGTTTAAACTGAGGGCCATGAGTCCGGACAATATAGACAGCAGCTTGTTTTGAAAGCTAAATCTATTTTGCTGGAAAGCTTGAGCTAGTTCTTGAACCATGCAGAAAGCTGCTGCTTCTGGTGCTTCCTGCCAACAGCTGCAGTTCCCAAACCCCAGGCCCAGGCATTGCAAGCTGTGGTTCCTCAGGAACCATCGAGCACTTGTCAATGCCTTGGACTTGCCTGACTGTCAAATCTCTGGCCATGCTTTTAAATGGAGTGTCTCAGAATCTGATGTATATGCTTTGAGCCATTTTTTTCCACATCCAAACTGAATTTTACTTCCAAGGCCACCTCTTCTTTCTCCCAATCCTAACTGTTACATCCCAGCTCCATCACTTCGTGTGGGACTCTTTGAGACAGGCAACTGAGCAATCTTTGCCCCATCTCACCTTTGTCACCAGTGCCAATATACTTGTGCACAGAGCGTGGCAGAAACGCTGCAGCGTCATCGGGAGCTGTAAAACACCAGCCTATGACAACTGGAAACAAGATATATCAGTAGGTAAATGTTTCGTCCCCTGTGGCACTGCTTAAGCTGAAGGAAAGAAGCTTCATTCCTATAAATCTGCTACATGGAACCAATTCCTTGGTGAACATTGCCTCACACTAACTGCCGAGTTCATAGCGTAGGTTTCTGTGTAAATGGTACAGTAAAGCAGTTGACCTTATTTAGATTCCAGTAACAGAGAGCTGTACTGTAAGTAGCTGAAGCAGATTAAGTCCGTGATGACATTTCCTTTCCAGACCTTTTGCCGTTTCTTGTATTTCTCCTGTATTTCTGATGTGTTGTGGGGGAGATCATTCCTTCTGGATCTAAATCTTGGCACAGGCGCGGCTAAATTCATTCCCGCGTGTATACCACCTGCCTACGTTCCCATCTATTCGGCTGTGTCGCAGATCCTGGGGCTGTTTGCACTTCCATTTCTCTGGCTGATTTGGACAGTGCCTGCAGTGAGTTTGCTCCCTTCTTTCCCCGAATGGGTCTGGTTTCCAGAGGACCAGGCACAGTTCCACTTCAGCACAGGGCAGTGCAGTGAATCCCTTTGAAAATCAACGTACAAATGTCTCTGCAAGAATAGCCTGTGTTGGGAGGGGGCTTTGGGACGGGGCATGTTGTGAAAGGCTGGAAGATGGGGTCTCAGACTCCACAATATGAGAGCCATTCGGAAGCAGATGATGTCATGTGCCCCAGGAGAGCGAGAGAAACTAATGGCAGAGCCACCAACGTTTCCTTCAGTTTTGTGTTTGAACTGCAGGTCTCGGTCCTGCAGTTAGCACAAGTAGCATCTCAGCCTGAGAGTGCCTGGCTGAGACGCGTGGGATGAGGTAAGGAACCGGGAACGCTTGCCTGAAATGCTTTGATCCTTTGCCAGATGGCAGTCCCTTGGTATCCTTTGGGTTGGGCGATTGCCATTCACGAGCTCCTGAGCTCATGCAGCTCGCCAGGCTGTTAATCTCTGAATCTTTGGTGGTAGAAGGGGAACAGGGACACGGTGGTGTCTGTGTCTTTCTGAACAGCTCCTGTGCTAGGCTTAGATCATACTCCTCTGGGTCTGTGCTGGAAGGGGAGAGAGAAGGGACATTGCTGCCTTCTCAGCTCAGTCCTGGTGCCCTCAGTCTGTATCCCACAGACGTGGCTTCACTGGCAGCTCTTGGGAGCTGCTGCCAGCAGCATTTCCCTCCCCTGCACGGAGACTAACAAGAACCAGCTCTTTATGTCTCTTGTCTGTATGAGGAAGCATCCTGGACTCTCCCTGAGATTAATGTGTCATTAAAGCCTTTTGGCTTATTCTGAGACCCTGCCCCCTCCTCTGCTAACAGTCTGCAGGACTGTGCTCATTGAGCTGCGGTAATGTTTAATGTGAGTTTCTGCATGGCTGGTGCAGCTGGCAGTAAGCTTTAAGTCCTCATCCTGGCAGGGGATCTGCCGACGTGCTGTTCAAGCACCGAGGCATCTTGTCGTGTCTCTGCATCCTCCCCTTCTCCTCAGGGACTTTTCCTTCTGTTCTGAAAAACTCCTGTTCTCTCAGGGCCTGCTCTGGAGCAGTCAGCTGGGGCACTAGGGGCTCTCCAGCCTCTGGCTTTTACACCCCTGCTTCCCCATTTCTCACTGATCCTGGGAAGATGAAAAAGTGATGCTAATTAATCGAATTCCAGAAGCACCGGGTTTTCATGGGAGGAGAACAGCTAGCAGCATATGTGTCAGAGAAGTGTGGGAGGTAAGAGAGAGGTACCTGCTCAGATCCCACTGTAGAGGCTGAGAGCCAGCTAGCTACGAGCTGCTTTGTGAGGCCCTCCTGATCCAGCAGGAAGTTTTCCATGGGTGACAATAGAGCATGGTTTGCTGCAGTTATCCCCACTCAGCTGTGGTGACTGTCAGGATGAATTCTCCCCAAAATTGAGACCCTCACATTCTCATAAGTAAGAGGGCATATCACAGATGAGCTCAGCGCCTGGAGCTGGAATGGTGCATGTGTGTGTTCCACTCCCTCATTTATAAGAGAACTACAGCATCACCCGCGGTGGTATGTGGAAAGCCCTGCTGAAGAGCTGAGTATGACTGAAATGCCATGGGAGCTGCGTCCCCACCACAGATTGCAGTCCTTACAGCCTCCCTGTCGTGAATCTGGCATTTTCTGATGTCCGGAAATTATAGCAGCAAAAAGGCAAGACCTTTAGATCCATCAGAGTGGAGCTAGGTAGCATCTGGAGTGAGACACCCTGATCCATACAACTCCGACACATGTGCAGATGGGACTTTCTACCTGTACCTCCTTTTCCTGGAAGGTCAGAGCACGATCAGCAGAGCTGGCTGAACACAGACCCTTCAGGTGAAGGGGAGTACTTGCAACATTTTCTTTTAACCTTAATTGTATGGCTTATGTTGGAGTGGCAGGAAGTGGAGGTGGAACAGCTGCCTGTGCTGTGGTTGGCAGGAAGGACTGGCAGCACAGGTTGGCGTTCCTGCGTGACCTTCATATCGCTGCCCACAGAACCACAACCAGCAACGTCCCCTCAGCACAAACTGCCACTTGGGCTGCTGGTGAGAAAGCGGCTCCCGTCCACGAGGAGGAAGGCATTGCCCTCCTCCTCCTCAGGAATGAACGAGCAGCTTATGGGGAGGCTCTGCAGAAGGGTCTTTTGGAGCAGGGGTTTTGATTAGTCCCAGAAGCAGTGTGCACACAAGCAGGCTATTGCTGGGGAGCTGCAGATGGAGGAGCCTGCACAGCCAGCCCTTGTCTTCATACTTCCTCCTGCTGCAAGGAGCAGGTGTGGGGAGCAAGGGCAGAGCTGGGAATCATCCAGCCCACACAGAGTGGTGTCAGTGCCCATGGAGACGTAAACCGGGGAGCCTGAGCACGAGGTGGAATAATGAATGACTGCCAGGCACAAGCAGGGCTTGGCTTTCCTTTTCAGGGTGGGAAAGCTCGAGTTTATCTATAAAAGAGCAGCACACAAGCTTTGGGGATGGCAGGTTATTCCAGGGGCTTGGGAAGTGGTGAATCCTCTCTGCGATCTGAGATTCCTCCTTGGAGGGAGTGACACTTTTTGGGGTTAATCACACAAGGCCCTGGTTTGTGGCAGCCATCTGTAAAAGCTTTGCCGTGAGCGCAGGTGCTCCGGGGTAGACACCGGAGCGTGGAAATCCACACACCTTTCACAAGCTTATTATCGTGGGCCCCTGGGAGGTGGGACCTGGGGTGCTTTTGAAGTCTGTGTCAAAGCACCAAAAGGCACACGGCTGAGCCAGAAGCCAGCCCTTCACTTAGCAACAGCAGGTGACTGGGGCTCAGACTAAAATCTAAGTCATTTTTTGTAGTGGTTGGGTAAGTAATTTCTGCGTCTCGGGTTGCTTTGTGGCTGTGTGCAGAAACCTGTAAGTGCCACATGCCTGAGTGACAGCGGGGCCTTATCATTAACACGAGCAAGGAACTCAAGTGGTAAACACGGCACAAGGCTGCAAGGCATGTTTCCTGAGATTATAACCAAGAAGCTGTCTTCTAACACCTACAATCATTAGTTACAATAACCGGGAGCAAATTATTTTATCAGGAAATGAATTTTCTCAGCAATGATGCACAAGTTAGGAAAGTTCTTGTGGGGGTTTAGCTCTGCAGCAATGCTGGGTTGGCAGGGCACCCAACATACGTGGTTCGATGCCAACAAATCTTAGTGACCTTTCTCTTCAAAAAGTGCCAGGTTCAGTACTTTGGAGCAAGGATCTTGGGGCAACTTATTGGGTCCTTTTGGATGTTTTTTTTAAGGATTCTTTCTGGAGCCACTTAGGAAGTGGCATCCTAGGAAAGACCTCACGGTTGGTACCTGCTGGAGCCATGGTGGGGCTGCCTTGATTTCCCAGCCTAGCGCCCTGTGAAGGTCTCCCCCTGATCCAAGGCTGTGGGATCACTCTTCTTCCTAATTAAGGAAACACTCAGGAAAAATGTGTTAAAATAGGAAGCTCTGATGGATGAGATAATTCTTACAGACATCTTACTCCTAGCAGAGCACAGTAGAGCTGCTTTTGCTCTACTTTTTGCTTTTGCTGCACGTCCTTGTGTGGATCAGAGCTGCGAGGTTGCCTAGTTCTTCTCTCCACTTTCTTCTTCTCTGCCTGAGCAAGTAGTGGCTTCTCACATAGCAAAGCAAACACCTTTTAACCCAGTCTCTCTCCCTTTTCCCCATATGCTGATCTTACAGACTCTTTCTCCAGCCTGTTCCTTGTCCCCATGGCCAGGGTGGAGGTGGAGATGGGGAACTGATGGTCCTTGCGCTCTCTGGCACTGTTAAGCCTTTCGGAGGTGTCCCAGGTACTGGGATGCACATCGCTGGTTAGAATAGATGGTGTGAAATCGGCTCTCGCCGTGGAGGTTGGATGTCTCTTGCCAGCATGGAGTTATGCTGCGCACAGACGGTTACGCTGGATGTTACAGCTCAAATTATGCTCGCAGAACAAAGCGGTGTTTGCAGTTTGTTGCACACAGTCCCCATCTGTGCCGTTCTGCGCACTCTAAGAAATTAGGTATGTTGTCCGTCAAACTAGGCACTCAAATAAGTGTCCGTTTTTTCCTTCTGATCTCCTGAGCTCCTGTATCTGCCAGATGCAGACTACACCGCCCCCTCCTTCTGAGATACAAGAAGATTTGTTCGGTCCTGTTTGTTCAGCCCTCAGACTCTGTCGTGACAGGCAGTGTTGAAAAGCTCATGAGGAAATTAATAATTCCGCCCCTGAGCCAGGCATGAGCAGCGTGCGGGAAATGAGGCGTGAGACCACACGCCGAACAATGAGGAGAGAACAAGGTAGCGAATAGCTGCTGGGTTCGGGGAGCATCATCCATCGCAGGCACCGCTGAGGGCCGGAGCCCCTGCCTTTGGACACTGGGCTTGGAAATAAAACCACGCTGCAAAGCATTGACAGAAGGGGGGCAAATTGAGGATGCTGTGTCAGCCCTGAATTTGGCATTTCCTGACTGGTGAGTGCTTGACTTTGCGGCTAATCTTTCCACGCTGTTTCTGGCATGCAATTATGAGGAGATCTAATCAGTGCTTGTCAGACACGTGGAGAAGCAGGCAGGTGCAGGCAGGAGAGCATCGATGTCATGGGCTGAGAGTGCTCCAACCAGCCTTTGTCCATTCTGAAAGCAGGTTGATAGATTGGAGAATCATTTAGGTTGGAAAAGACCTTTAAGATCACCAAGTCTGACTGATTCTTCCCATTTCCAGCTGCTCTTGTCTTAGCCAGGGTGTAAAAGGGCCTGTTAGGGGAAAGAAGAGCAGGAAAGTCAGCAGTGAAAGAGGACAGCCCGGTTAGGAGTGTGCACTTGATTCCATAAAGCTTGGGACACCAGACAGTCCTTCATCCTATTCTATCTGCTGTCTTGTCTTGCCTGCTGTGGGCAAATGGAATTGCAGATGATAGGGATTTTTATATATATATATAATTTTTTAAAAAAATCATTTTGTTGAGCTTTTTCCCCACCAAACACACACTTACATCGCTGTGCTGCAATCCCAACAAGAGCACTGTGCTGCTGGAGCATTTTGATGTTATTCTGATGTGCAGAGTGCCTGGGGTCTAGCAATGTTTTTGTGCGTTTTACCAAAGGATTTAAAGCGAGTGGGAAGGGATATGCAAAGGGCCCAGGAAGAAAATAGATTAAAGTGTCGTTGCTGCATTGTGCTGTACAGCTGGAAGAGTAGATCTGTTTGATTAATAATGGTAGAGCCAGCCCAGCCGGCGGCTTAAGCGAGTGCCTTTGAGCAGCACGTGCATCTCTGGGCTTGTAGTCCGCTGAAACAGGTTCTGGGTTGTCCTCAGGCACAGGTTCTGGGCAGTGGCTGAATTAAGCTAGCGTTTTCAGAAGTATTTTGAGGAAATTCAGGATCAAGTGCCTAGTCTGAGGTGTCCTGGTCTGCTTTGCTTTACCAGGAGGACACCACCTCTGAAAGTCAGATATTCAATTAGGGGCCCAGAAGTTGTATCTAATTCCTCCTAACTGTTCCATTTTCCCCACCGATGAAAGGTGGTCTTGGCAAAGGACAACACACACCTTCCCCCACGCACACAACTACAGCTCTGTCGATAAATGGAGAGCAGGGACTTGAGAAAACCCTTCATGGTGGTTTTTTAAAATGATATTTCTAGACTAGGTCTCGGTGATTTAAGTGCAGAGCCAAACTCTGGTCCCGAGTCTCACGGTCACTGTGGAGCCCTGCTTTCAAGTGGGCCCACATTAACGATGCCCTCCAGTTGTTTTCTATGGCCAGGGCTGTGCACAGCGTTCTCCAGGATAACAGGACCTGGGAGACACTGTGTCCATCCCTGCTACCGACTGTGCTCTGCTACAAAGAGGTGGCTTTTTTCAGGAGCTGGATGCTCCTAAGATGATTTGGCAAGCACAAAGGCCGTTTCTCTCCCTCTTAAAGGAATTTTATGTAGCTAACAAAGGGGCCTAAAGCTGCCTTTGGTAGAAACTCCAAGAGTTTCCAGGAATACAAATAGGACCATGAGACTTCTAGCTCTGCTCTGAAAGCTTTGCCCATGGGAGAAAAAAAAAGTGAAGTTTAATTAGTTTGTCGATAGGAATCTCCCATATTATAGAAATTGTTTTTCCCTCCCCTTCTAGCCTTGTGCTTGCTTTCCTTTTTTCTTTCTAGCTTGCTGATGCACAAGGCTTCTTTTTTTTTCCTGTAAGAAGGAACAACTGAGTAATTGAAATGGAACACTAGTGATGATTTTTTAATCTGAAAGTCAGCATTAATTAGTTAGGTCGCGTGTAATTAGCCTCCTCATCTGTCACTGCCTCTCCCCAACTTGTCAATGACTTTCTTCTATCCCACATTTCACAGAAAAAGAACTCTGTGTGGGAACTGCAAGGGTGTTTTGCCTGGTTGGGGTGCTAGGGGCAATCCCTGCAGGGCTGCTGGGGTCTGCGCTGGATCCCACCTGCTGCAGGCAGGGGCAGAAGTCTTGATGATCTTGAGCTCTCCCAGGTTTGGCTTTGTCCCTTCTTTTCTGCTGTGTATCAAACTCACAGGAGTCATAATTATTCCTGCCCTGTGCTCCATACTCCTGCAGTGCTTTAAATGCTTCATTCATTACTCTGATCAGACTGCTATATTGCAGCAAGACATGGAGAACGCCCGGATTAAATTGCTGAATGTGCGTGTAAACATCAAGGAAGGCGTTTGGAGGCCCAGTCTGCCCATCACTGGTTCATCTGTGACAGTCATCCCAGGAGAAAAGGGGTGAGCCTCTTCCGCTGGGCTCTGGTGGCATTCATGGCTGTGGTGCTGAGGTTCAGCTGCAGGTTGTCTGCTGTGCAGGGCTGGAGGGGTGGCTCGGGTCTGATGTGGGATAGCCTCTATGCTCCTCTGGTGCCCATCAGCACTGGAAAAATAGCCTTGGCAAGGAGACTTTCCTTGTTTTCCTCACGTTTCCACGCTGCTGCTGTGGCTGCAGAGAGGCAAACTGGATCATCGGCTGGATCCTGGCATCACCGGTACCTGCCATAAAGCTGTGTGTCTGCACCAACACAGGGTTGGAAGCTGCCACTCTCTTCATGGCCATGTGTCTCTTTGCTGTTACGGGTTTTCTGAACTCACATCTTCAAATCAGGATGGATCTTCATCCTGGGAGGATGCTGAAACTGGCAGTCTGAAGGCTGAATGCTAAGCAAGGAGGGGTTTTATGTACTGTATTACAGACTCCTCCTTCCCTTCCACTCTCGAATCCCCCTCCTACCCTCCCTTTCCAGCTCCGTAGATTTCTACAAAGTCCCTCCAAGCTCAGCTGTGCCACCGAATCAGCAGCTTGCTTCTCCCCGCTTCCCCTTTCCCCATCCCCACGCAGCTCTTGGCTGGCTGGCTGAGCGAGGCAGCGCGGGCGAGCGTGTGCCAACACCAGGATAGGAGGTGGGTGAGCTGAACGCCAACTGTCCAGGCCTGGCTTTGCCAGAGGAACGCGGGGGCTGTGGTTTCTGTGCAGCCGTTACTCAGAAGGTGTGACATTTGTCCATCCTTGGCAGCGGCTCTGTCCTTCTGCAGCCCTGCTGTTGAACTTCCCCCATGCTGTGGTACTGTAGAAGGGTAGGGGCTCCACATCCTGCATCTACCCTGGGTCAGGTACCCTGGGGAGACTTCCCCCTTGCTCTGTGAGCTGCCTGTCCAAGGCGCACCATCTGCCCTCCCCATCTGCCTTTGCATGGCTGCGTGGGAGGCAGGAGCTTCTGCAGGCTCTGTGAGTCGGCTTCAGGAGCTCTTTTTGCTCAAGCAGCTGGTTCGGGACCTGTCCTTCACTGGGTGTGTGGTGGCTGCCTAGGCCTTTCTTACCACACATCTATTCAATGATTCTGTGTTCCCGGTGGAAAAACCGGAAAGGATCAGGACAGTGGGAAGGGGTCCCTGACATGGGGCACCCCATGGTGTCTGTAGCCGTGGCTCTTGCCTCCTGCTTGCAGCCTGGATCAGAGCTCTCTGTAATGTGGCGTTGTAAGTTCCTGCAAGATCTGGCTTTGTGTGGCCAAGCATGTGGCTTGGGAAGCAGAGGGTATTTCATGAGGCAGAACCTGTTGTAGTGGAGGTTAAAGTATTTCTTTACCAATTACTTTGCCCAGTGTTTACCTTTCTCTGACTTAACAGAAGCAATGCCTGTAGCAGCACCCTAAATCTGAGCCAGGAATCTTCTTGACAGAAGTTCTGCCACTCTACAGAATCCTGACTGGTTTTGAACTAGGAGGAAGTCTGTCTACTTTGGAAGGGACAGAGAGAAGCCCAAGAAATCCAAACGCCTATCCCAACCTGCTGAATCAGTGCCTCTCCTCTAAAGAAGTAGACCCAGTGCTCCTAGGAGTACTCTCATCCTCTGCTCCTTCCAACTTGGAGCAGGCTGAGCTTGCACAAAAGTGCAGCAGAGCTTTGATGAGGGCTGCAGGATTAGTTCCACTGTGCATGTCCTGGAATTGAAAAAGTAACTGGGCCATGCTTCAGTGCTGGGAGTCCCTGGGTAGTATGGGAAGTGGTGGAGGGAAAACAAGCCAGCCTCCAAGTAGAATTCAAGCAGAAAAAATGCATTTCACTCCCCTTCCGGCTGATTTCAGGGTTTATCTCCCCCGCCGATACAGTTTGCTGTGTTTTGGGTTGGATAAGCTTTCATCCTGACCCAGGCAGGATCTGACGAAGGCGGTAAAGCCAGACAGGTCCCAGGGGCAATGCTAAGTGAGCTGTGTCTGGCTTTGCAGCCGAAGCATGTGGTAAACTCTTCTTTGAAGGGAGTTCAGGGCTGTGGTGGAACTAGGGCAGGATGCACACACATACTTACCCTACATGCAGATGGAGGCTGTCACCATTGGGGACAGCACAGCCCAAGTGCCTCCCTCCCTGCCCTTCCCTTCTGCCTGGACCAAATCTTGATCCTTCCCTGACTCAGTTCTCAGGTGAGTGAGTAAAACCTTGGGGCTTTTCCAGGATTTGCTGTGCTGGGGTTTACACCAGCACCAGAATTTGTACCTGTCCAGCTAGAGGTTAGAATGCCTTGGCTGTCAAACATTGTGCGTGTCCATCTGCTGTAAGGTCGGGTTTGCAGTCACCGTGCGAGCGGGTGGGAGAGCCCAAGGGAGATGCCTGAGATCTGACCCCTTCCTTAAGTTGAGATTTAGCTCTTGGTTGAAAACAAAGATTACCATCCTCTTTCTGCTGGCTTATTACTGTCTCAGTCTCTTGTTTCCCTTTCTTGTCACGTGCAAGCTCTTCTGTTTCAGCCTTAGAATCTTTTCCCTCCTCTTCAGTAGCTCGATAAATGGGAAATTATTATGGCTCTTTACCTCTCTTTAGAAAGAGGATACACCAGCACAATCAGATCTTGCAGTAACTCCAGCCTGTTGAAGGAGAGCCCAGGTCAATGGGAGGGATGACAGCTGGGTGGAGTGGAGGTAAATCCCCGTACACACCAACTTGCCCAGATGGGAGGAGTGAGGTTTGCACCTACATCCACGATAAGGTCAGCTGAAGTTGTAGCTTGGTTGGCTGTCTCTTAGAGGCAGAGGGGTGATGGCACCTGTCAGCCCAGCGATGCAGGGAAGTTCCATGCTGGCTGAGGGCTTGTGTGTGCAGAAGGTGCCAGTCTGCAAAGGTGAGCAGCGTGGGGTGAGCTGTGGGCCAGGGCTGGGGTGCCAGCAGGCTTGGGACACATAGGAGGATGTCAGTTTGTCAGCACTGGTGGGATTATGGATGCTTTTCGAGGAGAGTTTGGGAGTGCAGTGTGGGAGAGAGGCAGGACTGCAGCAAGGAGCAGCTGGGAGAGGATTTATATGCAGATTCAGGGCTTGGGAAGGCCTCCTCCCTGTTGTGACGCAAGTAAGGCTCTCTAAGCAGCAGCAGCAGAAGAGCACATGGGTAAGTGTGCCCATGAAGCTGGGGTGGAGGAGCACCTGCAGACCAGTAGCTGTCTTGGGCAGCATTGCTCATGTGCTCCTGGCTTTCCCCAGTGCCAAAGGCTCACACAGTGATGTGTGGCTGTTCAGAGAAACTCTCAGACACTCGCTGGCTCTTTAGGATTATGTATCCTGAGCATTAAAGAAATCTTAATGGAGCCTAAAACCAGCTAAGATTTCTCCCGACCTTTCCAGTGACTTGAAAAAGCCCAGCTTTGCTTTCCTCTTGTGGTCTAACAGCCCTACGTGTGAAGGGGGAAACAACACAGCAGAGTTTTGTGAGCTGCCCTCTCCTCACCCAATTTCTTAGGCTCCTGAGGGTTGGAGGTCTGGCAGAGGAGAGACCTGTGGCCATCTCCCATCAGTGGTGTCCATCTGTTTTTGCACTGTGAGATCGCAGAGCAGGAGATGGATTCAGCACAGGCTCCCACGTCCCATCCTGCACAGCTCTCTGCAGCCTGGCTGGGGTGGGTGAGCCAGCTGCGTGAGCCTGACCGCGGCCAGGGGATGGCAGAGTCCCTGCTCCCATCCCACAGGAAGGGTGGGATGTTTTGAGACACCATCAGTTGCAGATTACAGCCACTGATCAACATCCATGCTTTCCTTGGTGTGGGCAGGAGCAGAGAGGCTGGAGCTCAGAGGTTCCCTGCTCTCCATGAGCTCTGCAACGCTGGGATTGCTTTGCCCAGCCTGCCAGCACAGATGCTATCGAGACCTGAGTGAATCCCATGGGAGCTGCTGGAGCTCCCAGGAACTCCCTGTGAGCAAACCACAGGCGTCACCCAGGCTGACCAGAGGCCGGGAGATTGCTCTGACCCCGGCTCCCTCTTCTGCCAGGGAGCATTTCTGCTCCCTTGCTTTTCCTTTGTTCCAAGTTCAGGCAGCTCCCACGTCTTCTGAGCACCTAGAGTTAAGGAGCGCTGGCAATTCATCTTCCTGCTGATAGAAGTCCTGTAAAGATAGAAGCACTGGTTAGGAGCAAAGCTCTTAAATTGCTTCTAGCCTGTGAGTAAATGGCTTGGAGCTGTCAGGGTCAAGGAACAAACGGGATCTGTTCACTCAGTGAGGAGGAGTTACTGGCTTTGCTGCCAGGAGCCAGGAAAGGGAGTGACACTTCCAGGGTCTGGGCTTTGCTCTTGGGGACCACCACCTGTGGCTCCCTGGCTTGGGAGGCCACCACACAACACCCAGGAGGGGCACACGGGAAGGCCTGAGATGCTGTGTGTGCTGGCAGCCCCTGCAAAGCAGAGCAGCTCCCAGGGAGTCTCTCATGGCGGCTGGTCATGGAGAGTTTCCTCCTCTTCAGGGGACAGTAACTTGCATTTTTCATCTGGTAGCGTGAACTGTTCCTGGGCATGACAACCAGGTTAGCTAATTAAGCATCCCTGTTGCTGCAGCCTGAGCAGCATACTGTGACTCCCCTGCCACCTCCATGCCTGGCGTTCCTGGAGCCACACAAAGCCGCCTTCTGCCAGAGCACTGAGCTCTGGGACCATCGTTTGAACTTCTCCTGTCTCTGGTTCCCCTGCCATTCGTGGGGATACCCCATGGCAAGGCTGTTCTTTCAGTGGCTGTAACAAGTCTGTGGGGTTTGGAAGGAGTCATGCCAGGTGCGGGGTGAGAGAGCTGGAGTGTGTCTCCTTCCCCGGCTCTGCTGCCGAGACCCTTCAACAACTGTGGTGGATTCATGGCTGTGCCTGGGGACACCCACTGCAGAGCCTTGCTGACTGTTTCTCTGCCCCCTTGCGCAGGTGCTGGACATGGACACAGAGGATGACCCCTTGTTACAGGACGCCTGGCTAGATGAGGAAGATGAAGAGGTAGCCTTCAGCTCCCGGAAGAGGCGAGAGGGTGCTCTGTTGTGTGGGAAAAGCTCATGCAGAGTCAAGCCCCTGCGTGTCATGCTACCAGTGTCTGGCTTCTGGAATATTGTTGGCTGGGTATTTACCAACCCATACTGCGCTGGCTTCATCCTTTTCCTGGGCTGTGCCATCCCTGCTGTGCTTGCTGTTGTCATGTTCCTCCACTACCCAGCCCTGGATATTGACATCTCCTACAATGCTTTTGAGATCCGCAACCACGAGTCCTCACAGCGCTTTGATGCACTTGCCTTGGCCCTCAAGTCTCAGTTTGGGTCATGGGGGAGGAACCGCCGGGACCTGGCTGACTTCACCTCTGAAACCCTGCAGAGGCTCATCTTTGAGCAGCTCCAGCAGCTTCACCTCAATGCTTCCCACCTTGGGGTCAGCGCACGGGTCAAGCGCAGCACCCCAGAGAGCAGGATGAGCTCCCCCAAGCCCCTTGTCCACCTGAACCCAGGAAACCGGACTTCCCGAACTGGGAGGGGTGCCCCACGCTGGGACTACTCCAGCACTTACGTCAGCGCCAACACACAGACACATGCCCACTGGCGCATTGAGCTCATTTTTCTGGCTCGGGGGGACTCTGAAAACAACATCTTCACCACTGAGCGCCTGGTTACCATCCATGAGGTCGAGCGCAAGATCATGGACCATCCTCGCTTCCGGGAGTTCTGCTGGAAGCCCCACGAGGTCTTGAAGGACCTGCCCCTGGGCTCCTACTCCTACTGCTCCCCTCCCAGCTCCCTCATGACCTACTTCTTCCCCACCGAGAGAGGAGGGAAGATTTACTACGATGGCATGGGCCAAGACCTTGCTGACATCCAAGGTGAGCTGAGGGCCATGGGCGAGGGCTGCCTGCTTACATCACGCATCTCCTGCACGTTCGGGCCGTCACTTCCTGGTGTACAGCTAAGAGGGGTGGCTGCCTTGTGCAGAGAAAGATGCTGCCATGTTGTGCCTTGAGGAATCATCTTTTCTGCGCTAGGGCCCTTTTTCAACCCTTTCAGCAAAGCCCCTGCAGCTCCAGCCATGGGTCACACAGACCCCAGCAGGCGAGTGAGAGGGACAAGTGAGGGGGAGTCCTGCATCATGCTGCCTTCTGCTGACCTTTGTACCCTGTAAGTGGCCATGGTTAACTAGAGGAATGTCAGGTCTTGGACAGACAACAGGGATGAGCTTCCCTGCACCGCAGAGCAGATGAAAGAGGTCTGTTGGCTGCTCTGGAGCTTGCAAGGCAGCTTGTGAGTCACCAGCTGGAAAGGCTTCTATAAGGAGAGGAGGAGGAAGGCCCTGCCGCCTCCTGCCAGCTCTGTACCCTGTGCTGTGCCCCTCTAGTACAGCAGAGGCTCTGGGTGGTGGAAAAAAGGTGAATCATGAGGAGTCTGTGGGTGTGATGTGGCTGTGGGATGAAGCCTCCATCTGTCTCCCAGGCTGCAGATGATAGCTGCCCAGGAGCCTTACAGGGAGCAGGCAAAGAATTAACTCTGTCTGCTCCAGTGTAACAGCTCTGCTACCAAAGCAGGAAAGAGTGTTGTTTCTGGGTCTTCCTGGTGTGAACTCAAGGGAACCTGGATTCTGGGGCTAGACAGGCAGTGTCTCTTACTCAGAACGAGCTGAGTCCCTCCATCTCTGCATCTCTCACACCATCAGGTGGCACAAGTACCAGGTCACAGCAGAGCCAGGACTCCTCATCTTCCTTGGACGCTGTTTAGCTCTTGTGCCTTCCCAGTGTGATGGAACAAATATTGGCCCACTGTATGAGAACCAAGAGCACCCAGCAGTGGGAGTATCGATGGGGTGTTGTGTGCCTTGCTGCCTGGGGGAGCTGTGGTTCAGATCAGTTGGGTGGAAGATGCGTCCCCGATGGGGAGCTGCATGTAGGCAGCATTGGCAAGCAGAGTCACAAAGCACAAGTAGACTGTGAGCCTTTGCAGATCAGCTCTCCTGAGCCCTCCTTGCTCTCTGCGAGGCAGCAGCAGTCAGCATCACTGATGAAAGGCAAGATCACTCCCAGTTTCCCTTTGCCATACTAGACCTTGTGCCTTGCCAAGTCAACTAAGCAGGACCTAACAAAAGTGGCACTGCTTTCTCCTGCAGGATCCCTGGAGCTGGCCATGACCCACCCCGAATTCTACTGGTACGTGGATGAGGGCTTGTCTGCTGAGAACAAGAAGAGCTCTTTGCTGCGGAGTGAAATCCTCTTCGGGGCACCACTGCCAAACTACTACTCGGTGGAGGACCGCTGGGAGGAGCAGCGCCGCAAGTTCCAGAACTTTGTCATCACCTACGTGGCCATGCTGGCCAAGCAGTCCACAAGGTGAGGGTGTGTGCAGACAGGACAGGCGCCTTGCTGGGAGAGGGTGAGAGCAGGGAAAGGCAGAGGCTGGAGAGGATGGTGCTTTCTGTTGCACTACAGGAGTGGATGGAATAGGCCGTTCAGGGTGTGACAGCTGGATCTCAAGGTTTACGCAGGGCAGATGTGCCTGCTCTGCTCCGATAGCCCTGCAGCATTTGGAAAGCCCGGGAGGATTGGTGTGCCAGCTCGGACTGCTGGTCGGTGTCGAGCAGTGGCCACAGCACAGTGCTCCAGATGAAGGAGAAAAAGCATCTCCTTTGAAGCTGGGCTCAGGCAGAGTTCTGTGAATAAGGGCAGGGAGCATATGGCAGAAAATCACTCATATGCCTTACTGCAGCAACACGCCAGAGACATCAACAGAGACAATGAAAGGGAGCCAAAAATTGAATCCATTGCCTGCCTTTCCACTCAGCCCATGTCTTCTGTTGGATCTGTTTGCTTCCATCTCACACATCCAATTCCACTGGCTCCAACAGAGCTGCTTCCTGGTTTGAACTTGGCCCCAGCTGCTCCGATGCAGGGGATGAAATGGTTCTTACTCAAGGCATCAACCTGTGGATCTGATTCTGCTTTTGCTCATGCCAATGTAATTCCTTCCAGAAGCGTTTGCTCTTCATACAGAAAGATGGGGAGAGGAGTTTCAGGGTGGGATAAGCTTCAGGAAATGCAGGCTTTTTGCATCACCGGGTCTGTATGACTTTGGTTGAGTAGAGCTTTGCTCAATGCTTGTGAGAGGGAGGTGGTAAAATAGAGCTAAAAGGGCTAGAAGAGTAGCCCGGTATCCAGCCAGCAGAGGGGAGGTGGTGAGTCCCGGTGTCAGGGCACCTTCTCAGCCTCCAGCGCACTACTGCTCTGAATCTCCTTAGCTCCCAGAACAAACTGATCTTCAAAAGCAGAGTGGAACACAGCCAGAGACAAAAGCAGCCAGCCGTGGAGTGTCCTCAGCTATGGGCTGGCAGAGCGTTGCAGTTATGGGAAGCCAGAAGGGAATTGAGGCCAAGGCTTGGTTCTGAAGCTCCAATTCCTTATAGCCTCCTATGGTGCAGTGTTATTATACTCCTGGTTAAATTATCTCGGATTACTTCCGCTCAGAGCCTGCTTCCAGCAGCAGAAGCTGGTAAATCATATGGTTTCTCATAAGCTCTCACTCTGCCTGCATCCGCCGGTTATTACCTTTGTGCTCAATATAATAAGCAGTGATTAGGATTCCAGATGGAATTGGCTTTGAAGGCTTCAGGAGCTGTCTATTAGTGCCAAAGACCCACCATGCTCTGAAGGAATTTTTAAAATATTAGATGTGCTCTTTTATTTTTATCCCTTTTTGTGTGATCTTCACCTCCAGCAGCAACCTTGTTCAACCTGCTCTCACCGCTCCTGAGCTGTTTCTTTAGAGAACTGCCAAGTTTATTGGAGCAGTGACCTCCTTTGGCTCTGGGGGAGACATTGTGCTTTAAATCCCCTGGCTCTGCTCCTCTGACACTCAGCTCTGCCTCCTCCTCTTCCTTCCTTCATGTCTTCCCATCCTAGCAAAGTCCAGGTGCTGTATGGAGGGACAGATTTGTTTGACTATGAAGTGAGGAGGACTTTCAACAATGACATGTTGCTGGCCTTCATCAGCAGTAGCTGCATCGCTGTCTTGGTCTACATCCTCACCTCCTGCTCAGGTAGGCTGCAGTCAGAGCTGTCCTCTCACACAAATCCAAATGTGCCGTGACTCCCTGGGTCTGTGCAAGCTCCAGGAGAGGCTCTGGTGCCCTGATGCCAGCCTGGCTTTGTGCCACAGCAGCGTGTGGAAGGTCATGCAAGTCTGATTCTCCAGAGCAGAGACCTGTGGGCAGGGTGGGGGGAAATGCTCCCGGGAGAACAGAACGAGGATGCAGCTTCCCATCTTACTAGCACTGGTATAAAGCTGATATAATTTCATGGATGGGCCTCATGGGAAGGTGTCTGCAAGCAGTATTCTTGCAGCCTGGAGCTATTCTCTGTCACCAACACACTCCTGGGAACCAGCATCCCAATGGGGCAGGTGGAGGTGTCTCTCCCAGGGTTCAACCAGCGGTACTATTTTTATCATGTTCCTTTCCTCCTGTAGTGTTCCTGTCATTCTTTGGCATTGCCAGTATTGGGCTAAGCTGCCTGGTGGCTCTGTTCCTGTACCACGTCGTATTTGGGATCCAGTACCTGGGCATACTCAACGGTGTGGCTGCCTTTGTCATTGTGGGGATTGGTAAGCACGTCCTTATTCAAAACCTATCTGGGCTGCCCTGCCGTAAGGCAGAGAGAGGTGGTGGTGCCAAATGCAGACTGAATTTTCAAGCCCTTTCCCTCCATTACCTGTAAGTGAAATATTTGCAGGTCATAAGTTGAGGGTAAATGAGATTTTTAATGTGTGTCCCTACTGTAAGCAAAGTATCAAAATCTTCCCCTTCTTTTCCCAGGGGTTGATGATGTCTTTGTTTTCATCAACACCTACCGCCAAGCCACCCACCTCAAGGACCTGCGCCTGCGCATGATCCACACCATCCAGACAGCAGGGAAAGCCACCTTCTTCACTTCCCTGACCACGGCTGCAGCATATGCTGCCAACATCTTCTCTCAGGTACACTGCAGCTTTGGGATTTGGGGCTTTGCTTCTGCCAGAGGGTCTAGTAGGGAGGGAAGCTGCCAGGACCATCTTCCTGTCCTCTCCTCCAGCACCAGGGTGTGCCAGACTTGCTTGCCCTAGAGGGCTGTCCCTTACCTGCTCTAAGGCAGTTGGCACTCCCTGTGTCAGCATCCAAGGCAATATTTCCTGTGCTGCTGATCAATCCAGCGGCTGCCAGGCTCCATCTCAGCTCCTTACCTACCAGGTTTTCTGACCACCATGACTGAGGTCAGCGTGTGCTATTCTCAGGTTCCTCCAGGTATCTCTTTCTAGCCTGGTGTCTGTGGTTTCCTGCCTCAGTTGATCCTAACTCCATTTTTATCTCTCTTCTTGTAGATCCCAGCTGTGCATGACTTTGGACTCTTCATGTCACTGATTGTGTCCTGCTGCTGGGTGGCTGTGCTCTTCACCATGCCAGCTGCTCTTGGAATATGGACCCTTTATGTGTCTCCACTAGAGAGCTCGTGCCAAACCAGGTGAGCCCTGGAGCCTCTTTGTGTGGGTGGGAAGCTGTTGTGGAGCTCATGGCCAAGGCAGTGTGCAAATCCCTGTTCTATCCTCTGTTATCCTCATCCTCCTCAGGCAGCTTGGCTTTGCCATTCCCTGTTAGTCTCTAACAAAAAGGAAATTTAAATTCTGCCATGCCAGACTGGACAAGGAAGGGCCAGGTCCCTGTTTCATTCCCCTCGGTGTACGCACAGGTGCCTCCCCACAGCCAGGCTCTGCAATGCCAGTCACACCTCTGCGTTGAATCCCATGGAGTATTGGAGGCATTGATGTCCTCAGAGCACTCACTGCAGAGCTAAATCCTTCCTCTGTGGAGACGCAAGCCCTGCAAGGCGGACAGATCCACATTGCTCCTGCCTGCAGGCCGAAGCAAGGCGTGTGGATTTGTATTTGAAAGTCAGCACATTTCCCCTTCCCCTGCTCTTTCACTGCGCAGATGACCTGGCCTGATTTAATTCATTAGCAGGGAGATGAACTGCTGAAACTGCCGTCACTCAGTGCCCGGCGTTCACGGCTCAGCCCAGCCTGCTGCTGCTTCACCACAGCAGCTCAGCCCCTGACCTCCCAGCACTTAGCAATGGAAATTGCTCATGGCAGTGCTTGTTGTCTTTCCAAGTAATTGGCACAGGCTGTTGCTGCTCTCCTTCCCTGTCTCTGAAGGAGCCCACTGGTAGCTCTTTGCAGGGTGTGTCGCTTAAAACTCATGCCTTTCTCTCCTTCCCTGCTCCAATCCAGCTGTAGCCAGAAGTGCACCAACAAGAGTGCCTTGCACCTGGCCGAAGATCTCTTCGTTGCCTCAGAAGCCACCTCCAGAGCAGGCAGAGAGACACTTCCCTATCTGGACGATGACATCCCACTGCTCAGTGTGGAGGAGGAGCCTGGTATGTGCCTGCTGTGTCGTGTCTGTGGGGACCAGGCTGCCCTGTTCACCCTGCAGTTCCTCCCATCCCTGCCGCTGGTCTGTGCTTCAGTTTCCCTACTTTTAAGCTGGAGATGGTGCTGTCACAGGAGATGTAGGACTCTGAACTCACTCATGGTTGTAAGGTGCTTTGGGATCTTCGGTGGGTGTTGATCCATGCCTTCTAACTACTTTGCTAATCTCTTGGGTCTAATGTGGATTGTGCTTTCTGGCTGCAGTCAGTGGTTGTGACATGGAGGTAGCCATGAAACATCTAATCCTTAGTGCCAGGACAGCTCACCCTTGAGTAAAGAGATTTCTGCTCTTCCCTGCCATTCGGAGTACTGCATTTGGGAAGCAGGCGAGAGAACTCTGTTATTCTCCAGCGTTACTTCCTCAGAGCATCTCCTCCTCCTCTGACAAGAAGAGGGCAGTGACTTATCTAAGACCCCATAAGCAATCTAGAAAAAGAGCCCACAAATTCCCTGTCTGTTGTTAGCAGGAGATAATCCTTCTAGACCTGTCTGAAGATATGACTGCTTAAAGGGTCATGCTCTGTTGTACTTGGCTTTTAAAACTTGCTGGGATCTCTTCCTTTTAAACCCTGCAATGGAAGTGGTCTGGGCAGTGAGGAGCTTCCAGGCCTACAGCAAACTGGAGCTGGAGGCAGATGGATCAATGGCTGAGCCCATGATCCTACAGCAGGGCACAGACCCCTTTCCTGCAGCGCTGGCTCTGAGCTGCCTTTGATAGGCAGACAACTAAGCTTTGGCACTGTGCTGCAAGAGCTGTCTCCTTAGTATGCCAGAGCCACAAGCAATGGTAATGTATGGAAATAATTCCTTCCCTTCCCTGGAGCAGTGAACAGCAGGATGCTTTCCTCCAGGGGCCCCTCAGCATCAGGTAACTCGTGAAGAAGCAAAGCTGCTTGTTCCAGTTGGTGACCAAGCATGGTTTGTGGATCAGCTGCGTGGCCTGCCGGGCACGCTTTGACCCCACGACAGCAAGTGCCCACTTCTCATCCATAAAGAAGAGGGCAATTCCCTGGGCAAACCTGAGCTGGAGTGAAGAGATCAGAGAGGAGCCACGCTGCAGTCAGGAAGAGGTCTGCTGGTGTAATTAGCTGTGAGACGTACTTGGTAGGATGAGGACAAATTTTGGCTTGGCCCAAGAAGCATGCAGTGTCCCTGTCACAACGTTAGCAGGATCTGGCAGAGGAAGAATAGCCTGAAGCATGGCTTTGGACTGAGCTATGGATTTAGAAGTGTAGCTGTCATATGGCAGTGACTTGACAAAGATGCTTCCTATGACAACCTGGGAAGTCGCTGCTTCTGCCTGGGTCTTACTCCATCTCTTGAGTGAGTTGTTCAGCACCTTGCAGAAGGTTTTGTAAAGGAGAGCAGAAAGCTATGAGACACTCATGACACTGAGCACTGAGATTTCCTTTGATTTCTCTCACTTCCTAGTGTCCTTGGAAATGGGGGATGTCCCCTTGGTATCTGTGATGCCAGAAAATCTGCAGCTCCCAGCAGAGAAGAGCAACCGGGGTCACTTGATAACTCATCTGCAGGAGCTGCTGGACCACTGGGTGCTGTGGTCTGCAGTGAAGAGCAGATGGGTGATTGTAGGTAAGAAAGAAGGGGGGTGTTCCATCTGGGTGGATTTTAGAGGGTTTGACAGCATCTCAATCAGTCCCCAAGCCTTGATTATTAGTGACAAGGGGTTGAGAAAAGGGGCATGGTAGATGGCTTCAAACTTGGTGGAAGAGTGTCCCCAGAGCAGTCAGTCCCTAAGGGAACTGCATGAGGAACTCTGAGACTTTTCCATCCCTCTCCTTTCACTCAGATCTGAAATAAGTCCTGATGCGTCTTTCCAGGCATGGGGCTCACTACAAGAAAACCCAGCTGCCAGTGTGCTGTAGGGAATATTCATTTTTCCTGTTGAAAATACCATCTTTCTGCCTGCTGTCTGAGTATGTCCTAAGTGCAAGATGCCCGTAGGGTCCCACACACTTACCTGAGCTTCTCCTTGCAGGGCTCTTTCTCCTTGTTTTGCTCCTGTCCATATTCTTTGCTAGCCGCCTCCATCCAGCTAGCCGTGCTCCAGTCTTGTTCCGGCCAGACACGAACATCCAGGTGCTGCTGGACCTGAAATACAACCTGAGTGCTGAAGGAATCTCCTGCATTACCTGCTCAGGTGAGCGTGCTGGTCCCCAGACCAAGGTGGGTGCAGCCTGGCCTAAGCCCTGGGCTGGTGGAGCTGAAGTGTGAGGTAGACACCTACATTGTTCAAAAATGTCATTGGACATTCGAGAGGCACCATTGAAGGGAGGAAGGAGCACATTGGGAGCGGGATGCCTGTAGGAGTGGAGTATTTTGAAAAGCTTTAGCCAGGAACTGCCCAAGTGTTTCTGCAGGTGCAATCCCTTTATAGTCCATGAAAACTGATAATTTTTACTCCCAAGTGCTGGCCACGTCCCAGTGACCAGCTGTGTTGCCTGCTTAGGGTTCACTGCTCAATAAGAGAATCCATGGCGTGTGCAGGGCTGGGAGGTCTCTTGTCATGCCATTCACCCTTTCCCCCCTGACTAACCTTGTGGGACAGGTTTGTTTCAGGAAAAGCCCCACAGTTTGCAGAACAACATCCGAACCTCCTTGGAAAAAAAGAAGAGGGGCTCAGGGTCACCTTGGGGAAGCAAAGGGAGCATAAGTGATACAGGGCAGCAAGGTAAGTGGGGCTCTGACCACATTCGGGCTCAAGGATCCACTCAGGTGAAAATGAAATCATATGGTCTCCGAATAGCTGATAGGGAATAGTTCTCTTCAGACCCTTCCCTCCATCCAGCACCAATGTAGGGCTCAGCTAGAGGCACCATGAGTCCCCTTCCCCTGAATGCCTGGTCCTATATCCCAGTGGCAGTACAGTCTAGTGACAGATCCCTCTGGTCTGAGTGCACAGCTTTTGCATCCCAGGCCCATGTCACAGCCTTGCTGGCAGGCCATGAGGAGAGTAAATTCAGCCTGTTTTGCAGGGGATTTTGAGGATAAGGGAGTTATTGGGCCAGGTCCCGAGATGACCTGAATCAACAAGCCATCAGGAATTACTGCAGCTCAGGACGTTTGTGAAAACCTTTGAAAGGTGCTGTGCTGCTAGAAGCAGAGGCTGTGCCTGCTGCCCCAGAGGAGACAGAGCAGAAGAACTCTCCTTTGCTGCTGCTCACATCTGTAGGATTTGCTGATTGAGAAGTACCACAAGCCCTCATGCCCTCTGTTCTCCTCAGATCTCCAGGGGACTGTCTATATCTCCAAGTCCAGAAGCAAAGGGAGGCCAGCCATCTACAGATTCTCGCTCAATGCCAGTGTCCCTGCCCCCTGGCAGATGGTGTCACCGGGAGACGGGGAGGTGCCTTCATTCCAGGTGAGTCAGTCCAGGGATGTTGGACCCCTCTACCAAGAGTGCAGCACTCAACAGGTGAGCACAAGAGCCTCCTCCTGTCTCTCCACGGGGTCCTAGGTAGTTCAGGGTGAAATGTGCAGGGCGTTGCAGTAAGGGAGCTAACACGGAGGGCATTGTGCCTGGCTTCGTTAAAGATTATGCCTCGTGGTGCCACAATACTTACCTGTAGCTGTTGCGATGTGGCTGTCAGCAATGGGAGCAGAAGTGTGGGCATCTGTGGAGATCAGGTGAGGGACATCATCGGCTGAGCTCATTCTAGTAGAAACTGCCACTGAGACAGGTGGATTCCCACTGCCGGCTCTTGTCCATCCACAGACGCAGGCGAGCGGGCAGCACTGCTTGTGCACAGGCCATAGTGGGGGGGACACCCTCCCAGCAGGAGTCCCTCACCCTGGACAGAGCAGTCACCATTCAGCCCAGGCCACAGAGAACTGGGCTGGTGAGAGGCCCCGTCACACACTGGCCAAGCCTGGGAAGCGGGCGGGCGGGGGGCTGGCTGGCTTTGTGCCTGCAGTGCTCATTCTGTGTGGCTGTGCCCGTGCTCAGGGAGGCGGGGAGTGTGTGATGCTGATGTGCAACAGGCCGCAACCCTGTGGAGTTAAGTGTCTGTTTTCATTAATCCATTGCTTAGGTGTATAGAGTGCCTTTCGGTAACTTCACCAGGAAGCTGACAGCTTGTGTGTCCACAGTAGGGCTGCTTAAGCAGACGAGCCCCAGGAAGTGGATGATGACCACCTTGTCCTGTGACACCAAGAGAGGCTGGAAGTTCGACTTCAGTTTCTACGTGGCCGCCAAGGAGCAGCAGCGAACACGGTAACCTTCCAGAGCCCGCTCAGGGCCAGGCAGCAAGCCCAGCAGAGCCGAGTGACTGATGTGAGATGCCCAATGCCCGGTGCCAGTCGTGCCCTCAGCTGGTGACATCCCTGGCCCCAGGACTTGCCTTGCTCTGAATGTGCCCCAGCTTTGCAAAGTTATTTTGCAGGCCCACAGCATCATTAACGTGCCAAAGGCTTGACAGCTGTGGGACTGTGGCTGGGGGCGGTTTGGGTGGCAAAAAGACATGGTTGATGTTGGTCTTGCCCTTACCCACCTGAACTCTTGGGCTGAGCAGGCAGCATGGAGTATGAAATGGCTAGAGACGCAGGTCTGGGGTTGCTCTCCTTCTGTCCCTGAGCGCGTCTGTTTCCATGCAATGCTTTAGACACATCATCTTGACTACTTCTGCTCCCTCCTAACAAACTTTCTTTGCTGCACAGGAAACTGTACTTTGCCCAGTCGCACAAGCCCCCTTACCACGGCCGAGTGTGTGCAGCACCTCCTGGCTGTCTTCTCAGCTCTAGCCCAGATGGACCCACCAAAGGCATCCTTTATGTTCCCAGTGAGAAAGGTAAGCTGATGAGGACCCGTTCAGCCACGTCTGGCTGTCAGATCCAGAGAGTCAGACTCTTTTTTGTCACCTTCTGATGTAACCAACCTTTCTTCTCTATCTGACAGCAGCACCCAAAGCAAAGCTGTCGGCCACTTCTGGATTTAATCCTTGCATGAACACGGGCTGCGGGAAGCCAGCAGTGCGGCCACTGGTGGACACAGGAGCCATGGTGTTTGTGGTCTTTGGCATCAGAGGTGTTAATCGCACAAGACGCCTGGACAACCACGTCATCGGAGACATGGTACACACGTTGTGGCATGCTGGACAGGCATGCTTGGGGCTGATGAGTGAAGGATGGTCTCCCTGGATGGTGTTTAGTTAATCCCTACAGCCCGGGCAGCATGATCCAGCAGTCTAGACAGATGGAGTAGCAGAGATGGTAGCACTGTGGTGAGCCAAAAATAAATTTCTGGTTTAACAAATTCACAAATAATGGAGATCACGAAGCTCTTACTGAAATCACTTCAGACTTTTCAGAAAATCCCTTTCTGAGTGGAATATCAAACCTTCTAATTTTGAGTCTAAATCTGGCTTTCCTGAGGATTTTAGAAGCAAACCCATCTTGAGCTCAGTATGAAAATCTCACTACAAATGGAAGATCCAGGGAGCGAATATTTTCCTGTAATTGTTTATCTTGATATGAGAAGTTAACACGAAATAATACAAGTAATTACTGTGGGCAAAGGTTACTAAATGTGACTTTTCCAGGAACAGCTTATCTCCCAGATCTGATACCTTGACACACTTGTGGCCTTTCCCCAGAGAAACCAGGCTTAACTCTGGTCACTTGGCAGAGGCCCTTCAGCTTTCTGCTGCTCTTCTTGTTTTCTGATTTGGGGACACTGTGGAATCAGCCTTTGTGTTTCCCCTGGAGAAAACAGTGTGAAATGCAGGCATTGGAGCGTGTGGAAAGCTGGAGTTTGGTGCTGGGCACTGCTAGGGATTGGGAGCTGCTCCTTAGACAGAGCCTAATGGTTTGGGGCACAGCATGGTGGTTATTCCTTTATCAGTGCTTCTCTCATACTGCTCACCTTGTTTCTTTTTATTGGAGGGATGCACATGGAGTTTCTTCCTGGGTTATCTAGCAAAGCAAAAATATCCAGTGGGTTTTTCCACCATATAACCCACAGTCTATAAAGTCCCAGGCTGTGTAGCCAGGAGCAGACTCAGCTTCTGCCTCCTTGTGCCGGTCGCTGTGTGTATGCCTCACGTGTGGTGCTCTTGTTGTTGTGTCTCCTTGTGAAAGGGCAGCGTTATCTACGATGACAGCTTCGACCTCTTCAAAGAGATTGGCAACCTGTGCCGCCTCTGCAAAGCCATCGCCAGCAACACCGAGCTGGTGAAGCCAGGAGGGGCTCAGTGCCTGCCCTCTGGTAGGTAGGACTAACACCAGCCATGGGGTCCTTGGGGACATCCTGGGTCCCTGGCTGGACGCTGGCTCTCGCTCTGCAGTCTGAGGAGTGTGGCTGCCAAGGGCTTTTAAACTTTCAGATCCCAGGTCAGTGAAGCAGGGAAAGGAAAGGGAGATAGCGGTCAATAAATGCAGGCAGTGCAGGGAGGAGAGGTGTTTCTCAGCAGTCAGCTCTCCTGACCTCACTGCAGCACAGCCCTGCCTGTTCCACCTGGCTTAAGTCACAGCTCCCATCTCCGCCTCATGCTTCCATGTGTTGTGCCAACTGTTTTGGGGATGAGAAACGCACAGTGGGTGGGACAGGAACATGGAACTCGTGTTCTGCAGCCCTGCTTGCTGCAGTGTTTGTTTGGGCGGGGATCCTCAACAGCAAACCTGAAAGAGGGGCAGCTTCTTGCTGCCTCCTCTTCTTCCCAAGGCAGCTTCACCCTTCTGGCACATGCCCCTGGTCATGCTTTCTGGGAGATGAGGAAAAGAAATAGTCTCTTTAACTCCAGAGACACTGGGCTTATTCTTTGGGATTTAATCCGGTGAAGATAAGAACAGAATTGCATCTGTTCTTTCCAGTCATGGGTATTGCTTGTGATACACTTACAGTCTTTTGGACAGATAAATATCTTCTTAATAGCTCCTGAATAACCAGCAAATCAAACCTGATCTTGTTGTGATGAGGCTACTCACTGCCCCTGTGGCTTCTTATGCCTAACCAGTGACTGTCTGTTCCAGCTTCAGAGGTCACAAGGTTGTGGCGCTGAGTCTAGGAAGTGTAGACTGGCTTCAGGCCAAGAGCCGGTCTCATGCCTGGAGGAAATCCCTGCCAGGTCAGGCCGACAGCTCCTCAGCGCTTGCTGTTTGTGCTGCTTCCTGACAGCTGGGGACAAACAGCGGTGGTAGTGTCCTGTCAAGTGCTGATGGCACAGAGTGCCCTTTCAAGCTAGCAGCAGCTGAGGGCTCTGGTGCTGAGACCTCAAGGGCTTTGGCAAGTCAGAGTTGCAAGGGGAAGCAGCTGCTTACAAATGGGGCCTGCAACTTTCTCTCGTTTATTTTTGTCCCCATGCTCCAATGCACTTCCTTTCCCTGTCCTCCATCCCTTGCTCTTTCTTTCTCTCCAGGTTACAGCATCTCCTCCTTTCTGCAGATGTTGCACCCTGAGTGCAAGAACATCCCTGAGCCCAACCTGCTGCCCGGACAGCTCTCTCATGGGGCAGTGGGGGTGAAGGATGGGAAGGTGCAGTGGATCTCCATGGCATTTGAATCGGTGAGCACATAGCACTGCCATCTGTTCTTGTGACCGTTTCTTTTTGTGGCTTCTGGGGGATTAGCTCTGCTCTTTCTGCACTGGCCACTGTCATTTGCAGCCAGAATTTAGTGTTTGCTGGTGTTTGTGCCTTGTTGCATACAGATGCCTCCACACACAGGTTGTTTGAAGTGGCTGCTTAGGCCACACTTTGCTCTTAAAACAAGAACTCAGGCAAAGAGCTGGTGGCAGATTTGCCCATCTGCCACTGCCACTTCTGCCTGGAGCTGTGGCTCCAGTGGCTTGTTCTGCCTCTTCCCTTGCCAGGCATGCTCTGTCCCGAAGAGCAGGACACGAGAATAACATGTTCATCTTCTTACAGACGACCTACAAAGGGAAATCTTCCTTCCAGACATACGCTGACTACCTGAAATGGGAGACATTCCTGCAGCAGCAGCTCCAGCTCTTCCCAGAGGGCTCTTCTCTCCGGCATGGGTTCCAGACCTGTGAGCACTGGAAGCAGATCTTCATGGAGATCATAGGCAAGTGTCTGCTCTGTTTCTCTCCCTGAGGAGATGTGATACAGCTCTGATATATCTGCACAGCACACTCTGGGCACGGGTCCTATCTGCAGTCCCTTACCATGGCTGTGCAAACTCCTAAAGCGTGTTCCTGCCCCAAGCAGCACACACTGTCAAAATTCTAGGCAGAGCCCAGGGAAACAGAGAAGGAATGGACTCTGCCATGCTGATGTGAGAGGCAAGAAGTTGCTTCCCACTTTCATCCTCCCCTTCCCATCTCCCCCAACGTGAGGCCCTGTCTGCTTTGTTGTCTTCAAGGACTTGGTGCTTTCCCCGTCCCATCTGTTGCCTTCTAGGAGTCAAACAAGCTGGTTCTTTTCTTCCAGGAGTGCAGAGTGCCCTGTACGGTCTGGTCCTCTCGCTGGTGATTTGTGTGGCTGCGGTGGCAGTGTTCACCACTCACATCCTCCTCCTGCTGCCAGTGCTGCTCAGCATTTTAGGTAAAAACGCCAGTTCCAATGTGTTAAGCTCTCCCTTAGTCGGTGGGTCAAATCTCTGGCGATTTGAACTGAATTGCTCTTAGTCTGTGTAAACCCTTTTGGCTTTCCAGGAGCCGGTCCTGATTGACCTAAGTGAACAGGAGAAACTCTCAACAAATGCACAGGAACCTCATTGGGAAGTAGATTTGTGTGTCTAATTCCCACTGTGTTTTATCCACACAATCCCTTCTATTTGTTTAAATAAGGGTTTTAGCTACACAAATGCCATCCCTGCCTGTTATGTATAATAATGTGATTAAGTCCCACATGCTCTGAATAACAATTGCACTACTTCCCAAGGATCTGCACCATGGCTGCTGTTTCCAAGCAGTGGGAGATTTTAAAAAGCTGAATATTTTAACGGCTTTGTTGGTATTTGAAGCAAACTTGTAAATAGTTCCCTCTCCCTGGCTGGTGATTTGACGATATTGTGGTCTAAGTGTGTTGCTAAACTTCTCAGTTTAAAAATCAAATCTATCATTTTAAAACCACTTAGTCTCCCACACATGACTCACCAGCAAACATCACTCTTGCCTTTCAGAAACCCCTGTGCGTGCGCTCAGCCTGTAACTCCAGCAAGCAAAACCAAGAGCCCTCTTTTCAGTAGCGCGTGTCCCACCCGCACGCTTGCCTGCTCTTGGATTCCTTCAGCCAGATTTTGTCCAGACCAGCATCAGTCTGGCAGTTCACCCAGTGTCAAACTTGGGGCTCCACTGTCCCCAGCAGGTCTGATTAGCTGAGTGAGTGGTCCCTGTGGCAAGGGAAGGTGAGGGAAGTGTTTGCCTCTGGGCAGCAGGGATGTGTGCAGGATCCAGACTGGCCACCACACAGACTATGATCCCAAACACCCCAGTGTTTGACCGGGGAGCAGTCCTGGAGTCCTTTAAATGTGCCTAACACGACCTTCTTCACACAGGGGTGGTCTGCTTGGTGGTGACCATCATGTACTGGTCTGGCTGGGAAATGGGAGCTGTGGAAGCCATTTCTCTCTCCATCCTCGTTGGCTCCTCTGTTGATTACTGTGTGCACTTGGTGGAGGGCTACCTGCTGGCAGGGGAAAACCTGCCACTGCACCAGGCAGAGGTGAGCCCTCTTCTTCCTATAGCCTTGCATCCATTCCTCTCATGGCCTCCGTGCCACTGGGCTGTGATGCAGGACCTAAGGCATGGTGGGCAAGGGGAGATGCCTCTTGCCACCCTCACAGCATGCCTGGGGTGCTTGCTGCTTGTCCCACTGACTGGTCAGACACTGGTGTGAGCTTGTGTACCTAAGCACAGTAAACCCAGCTGAGGGTCCAACCCACATGGCTGTCCCTCTCTTAATGGCCACAGCCGTGTCTAAAGCAACCCCCTTTCATGCCCCAGTGAAGGTGGTCTTGAAGACGGCCCTACACTCATTCTGTAACCTCCACAAATTGCTTTGCTCTGCTGTGCTGGACCTCCAGGTCTTCTCCAGCCTCCTTAACATCTTTTGCCTCTTGTGGGAGGTGGACCACAAAAGTTGGGAGGGTGTCTGTTCCCAGGCATGGTGTCCGTGTGCAGTGTCTCTGGTGTGCAGCCCCAGCAGTCAGGCTGTGGCTGAAAGGAGCCACAAAAACCAGCAGACCTCACTTCTGCTGGGTTTTAACCTCATGGCTGTTGTCCCAGTGTACTTAGAGACTGTGTGGACTGTCCGATATGCACTCACACAACTTCTTTGTCCTGGACCAGGACCCCATGAGCTAAGCCACCCTCTCAAGGGCTAGAACACGAGTGCAGCCCCATGCGCGTGTCCCCACCCCCGCTTAACGCTGCTGTCCCCTCTGCCAGGACCCCACAGCGTGCCGCCAGTGGAGGACAATCGAAGCAGTCCGTCACGTTGGTGTGGCAATCGTCTCGAGCGCCGTCACCACAGTGATTGCCACCGTCCCGCTGTTCTTCTGCATCATTGCCCCTTTCGCTAAGTTTGGGAAGATTGTGGCCCTCAACACGGGAGTCTCCATCCTGTACACGTTAACTGTGAGCACAGCCCTGCTGAGCATCATGGGGCCTGGCACCTTCATCCGCAGCAGGACTTCCTGCCTCAAGGCTGTGGTGGGGGTGCTCCTTGCTGGCCTGCTGGGTCTATGCATCTGCCTCGCCCTGCTGAAGAGCGGATTTAAGATCCCTCTCCCTAACGGGACAGCCCTGTAGACCCTATGCCAAGAGCCACACGCTCTGTCTTCTTGTTCCCTTTCTTTTTTTCTTTTTTTTAAAGGATATTTTTTGTAAGAAAAAAAAAGAGGAAAAAAATCCCCTTTTTCCAGAAGTTTTTCAACTCCAGATGCACTTTATTTTCTAATGGGTTTTGCTCTAAACTTGTATTTATTTTGGGTAGTGATGGATGACGGACAGTGAGGGCTGCCCAGGGAATACCTCAGCCTGTGAGTAAGAGGGGAGGAGGTCTCCTTCTCTCTATTTTCTTTCTGCTCTTCTTTTCTTTTTTCTTCCTTTTTTTTTTTTTTTGGTTTTTGTTTGTTTGTTTGTTTTAAATGAACAGAGCTTTCTGGAACCGCAAAGTTAAAAGGGGAGAAGTTGGTAAGGCCATCTGATCCCTTCCAAAACCCTTCACTCTGTCCCTCCCCTCCCCTTGGCCAAGGTCAGCATTACAATGATGACTCTTGAGGTGATGTCCAACTGCCACACCAAGCCTGAGACACAAAACCAGGAGTGAGCTGTTGGAGAGGCCTGGGAAATAGCAGTTTCTGGACCCCTGTAGCCAAGCTAGACCAGAAGTGAACTTGCTGCACAGGAGCTCTTCTGGGTGTCATTGTGGCATGCAAACTGGAGATGTTGGGTGGCACCACCCGCTTTCATCACTTGTGGAGGGTGTCAGTACTCGTGGCTTTCCCCTTCTTTCTGAAGGGTCTGGGAACAGCCATTAGGAATGGTGCCATCAGCAGCCTGCCCTCCTCTCCCTCATCTCAGTAGTGAGGCCAAGGCAATATCAATGCCCATTCCCATCTCCTGGTCAGTGTGTGACCTCACCAGTCACTCCCTTCACTCTTCATGGTGAGAGAAAACAGCCTTGAGGTCCTTGCAGAGCCTTTTGGTCATGGCAGTCAGCTCTTAGCTTGAGGACGAGCTGAGCATGGGGGCCAGGTAGAGCCCGTACCTGGTGGCACGCACGGATAAACAGCGGTGCATCCTCCAGGGAAGCTTAGAGAAAGCTTAGAGACCTCTTCTGCTGTGGAGACACGAGGGCAGCGGAGCTTCAGCCTGCGGCTGCTGCCTGCTCAAAGCAGATGGTTTATATTAAAGTAAAATGAAATCGCAAACTGGGGCCATTAACAAGTACATTTTAAGCATCACTGATTCGATCATATTTTTAAAATTGAAATAGCTAAGTGTGGGCATTGATATGGAGCACATCTGGTCCTCGGCAGAAGGGGAGGGGTTGGGCCCACTGGGAGACGCATTAAACGTTATTTACAGGGATGCCAATAGAGGGGGGTGGCCAGAGAGCAGCCTGACTCCACTTGTTCGCAGATGCCATGTCCCTGGTGGCTTTGTGCTCTCTGTCTGGACTGAGCCCTTTTTTAAGGTGGGAATTCCAGGAAGCCCGTCCTCGTTGCCAGCCAAGTTCGGGTCTGAGAGAGATCAGCAGCTGGTTCTGCTTGGCTCAGCACTGTCTCCCTCTGAGCCCTGCCAGTCTTACACCTTCACAGTGTGTCAGCCCCGTGAAACTGGATCAAAGGTTTCTTCCTGAAGTAGGTTCCCCAAAGTGTTAGCTGGAGAGAGGAGTGCCAGGACAGGACTCTTGTTGATGCCAGGGGAAACGCAGAGCAATTCTGCTGCAGGCAGAACAGACCTGGTTTGTTCCTTGTCATCTCTTGGTGCAGCTCAGTTACCCCTTTCTTCAAAGTGTTAAATGTTCCTTGGCACCTGCCTCTGATCTGCACCAGTTCCTCCGTGATGAACCCTGTGCCCATGAATGAATGGTTCTGGAAAGGATTTTTTACTATCCTTAAGCTGTGCTGCTCTGATGGCTGCAGTGCACAGTTCAGCCCCGATATTGATCTGTACGCCATGCTTTTCCCTTTGTCTGCTCTCCAAATTTAATTACTAGCGGTGCCCCGAGCACTCCTGCGTGGCAGCGAGCGTAGAAGGCAGCGTGTTGGTGATGCACAGCCCGGTGAGACCCGTGTGGGTGCTGCAGGGGAGAGCAAGGTAGCCCTAATGCTGCTGCCAAGGCTGGTGGCTCGACCTGAATTCAGCTAATGCTTCGAACTCCTTGGGGTGATTAAAGCTGATGGGTATTTCCAGGTCCCCGGAGAAGACAATAAGGTGCTGAATGCACCCATAGAGGAAGTTCCTCCTTCTATGAGCATGAAGAAACCTTGAAAGCTCTTTAAAGCAAGGCATAGATGTGCTTTGAATCCTGCAAAGTTTAAAGCTCGTTTAAGCCCCTGGTGTCCTCTGTCTGTGCTCAGTGTAAAGAAGCTATGTAAGCCCCTGCACCTCTGGAGCGATTCTGGACACACCATGCTGGGACCTTTCATTCAGCCACTTTTGGAAGGCAAAGATTAATTTCAAAGTAGTGGGAAGCCTTTTATGTCTCCTGGGTCTGATCTGGCAGTGTCTGATCTGCAGACAGAAATAGAGTTCCTGGCACCTGACAGGATCTGTCCTGTTTTCTGGCGCAGGCAGGAGGAAGGACAAGCTGTCATTTTCCCTCCTCCTCTGTGGCCCGCCAGTGCAGGAGGGCTGGCTGGCACTACCAGGAGCAGGGCATCACCTTGCCCTTCCTTGTCCAAGGGAGAGCAATGGCTGGAGCCATTCAGAAAGGAAAATGAGAGCCTGAGATAGGTGCAGAGCGGTAGCAGATGATTCACAAAGGCGTAAGGAGGAGGTTGTGCCCCTCCAGCAAGGAAACTGAGGCAAGGAGAGGAGGAGGCACTTACTCCAGATTGCAGTAGGATGGCAGAAGAACTAGAAGCTGATTTTAGGTGATGCTTTTCACTGCAAGGACTCACTGGATGTTGGTGAGCTGAAAACATGATTAAACATAGTCATGGCACTCAAGATCTAACTGGGCATTTGTCCCATCGCCAGCACGGTGTGCAGCTCTGGGGTCAGGGTGGCCGGTGCTTTCTCCATGTGCCGTGGAGCGGAAGAGGCTTGGTCCAGCCTTCTCCAACATGCTTATGACACCCTGATCTCCCCGGGCGTCTGTGGAGACAATGAATCAGTAGCAGATGTGTACATCCATCTCCGTGTAGGCAGCGTCCTCCTTGGGATTAGAAAACAGTCATAAAATTATAGAGGTGAGAAAACGGATGGGTTTATCTGAGCAAATGCGAAGGTGGGGCTGACAGCCCTGCGGGGAATCCGTGCTCCGAGGCAGATGCTCGTAGCAATAAAAAGCGAGGCCTCACCTGTCTGGCGCTGGTCCAGGAGCAGATGCTCGCCCTAAATTAATTCCTCCCACATCTCTGCCCACCTTCTTTCTCTGATGACTCCTCTGTTTTCCAGACCATCTCTTGGGCCCTGTCCTCTTGCTGAGCAAGGTTCAGCCTTCTCTGTGGTAGCTGCTTGTGCCTGAGGTGCTCACAGACTAGAAGTGACTGGAGGTTGTCTCAGGGAGATTCGCTGAGGCAGAGGAAGATAGGGAGTTTAAATGCTTCATAAAAAGCTGTTGGTTTTGATGTTTTTAAGCAGTTGAACACAGCAGAGCAGCCTTACTTGGAAGAGTATGCTCCAGTTTGCCATTTCAAAACAATCTTGCTGGAATTAAAAAATATCCATGAGTTCTCAGTTACAGCACGCTGCAATGGGCTGTTCCTGTCAGCTGCCCAGTCCCTCGTTTCTACTAAATCCTGTTTTGAGGGTTACATTCTGAAAAGTTGGCATTAATGTTTCAGGACGAGGGTCATTCTGAAACTGTGCAATCTGCTACAAAACGGAGCAGGTCCTGTCCTGAGCAGCAGCTCTCTCCCTGCCAGCCCGGGGCGGTGGCAGAAGGGCACTGCTCCCCACTGTTGGAGCGCTGGGAGCTGGTGTTGCAGCTCCGTGCCTTCAGTGGGGCTGCTGAGTGCGTTCAAGGCTCCCCATGGCTGTGGGCACCCGGGGAGAGAACCTCAGCGCGCAGCAGCCCTGCCCAAAACAGCTTGGCAGCACAACAGAGCTCTTGTGACTTACAAAGATCAGTGTCAGAGGAAGGAGCAGACCCAGGTCTCCTTGGTGTGTTTGCTTACATCGTGGTACCTCTCTCGGCGCTGGCTTCATGCGGGGTCTGTACAAGCAACTGGGGCATCAGGTTTGGCCGCTGACCTCGACAATTCCGAAGGCTGCAGATACTCAAAGGGGATCAGTGGCTGGGCTGGGCTGTGTTTCTAAATCCCTGTTGGGTCTGAAACTGTGCCAGAGCAAAGGCAGCCTGAGAAATATCCCCAAGGAGAAGGACGTGTGGCGTGCTTACAGAGTTACGGGCACCACTGATACACTTGTCTGGATGCAGTGGTCTCCAGAGACCCCTGGTTTTGTCTCTGCTGGAGCAAACTGGGATGTTGCTTTATGTCACGGCATGTAATTCTTTTAGCTTGTCCTGCACTGAATTTTCTTACTAGAGCAGCCCGCCCTCCTGGAAGGCTATAAAAGGCTTTTTATTTAACCCTGTGACATGTATAAATCCTCCCACACTGTCCACCAAGGAAGCTGTGCTGACTGATTTGCAGCCAGGCAGGGCAAATTCACAGTCTCTTGGTTACTTGTTCCGAAATCACTCCCCACGCCAGCGAGCACACAAGCCATAGTTCACAGGTTTCTCAAAGGCCTCTGCTAACGGCTCTGTCCTGTCTTGGGGTCCTGGAGCTCAGAGTCCTTCAAGACCCGTCTCCATCCTGAGGACATTGTTGTTTGGCTTTCTCCCCTC
Source organism: Coracias cyanogaster (assembly GCA_033124195.1). Classification (NCBI taxonomy): domain Eukaryota; kingdom Metazoa; phylum Chordata; class Aves; order Coraciiformes; family Coraciidae; genus Coracias; species Coracias cyanogaster. The sequence continues at coordinate 41,683 of JAVSBS010029502.1, forward strand.
TGCTCCTCCCTGGGGCAGTTGCTGGAGGGGACAGGAGGGCGATGGCCAGGACCAGAGGCAGATGAGCAGAAAGGTTTGCAGGGGGAAGCAGAAGAGAGCAAATGGGAGGGAGGATGGTTCAAAAGCCAAGGGGAGAAGAGTTGTGAGCACCCCAAGGACAGAGGGCGGGCACTGCCGTTTCACCACGTCCTGTGCAGACCTTAGAGTGTCGGTTCTCAGAGTGATGTAGCACAATTCCTGATGTAACGTAGGCGTGTTACTTTTGTAAGTCGTCTCCTACCCTCAATATTTTCAGTGTTCCTTGATTTTTGGAGACTGTTGTAAATAAAAGATTTTGACATTCGCATGTTTGGGCCCCTCAGTCGTCATCATGTCACTGTTGCATGTGAGCGTCATGCTGGCCAGGGTGGCACTGAGGAGGTGCATGTTGTGTGAATAACACAGCGGGGATGAGCCCAGAGCACCAGTTCCCAACACGCACAAGGGTGTCTGCTCCTGCTGCTGAAATCAGGCCTCTTTAAGCCAATTTTCCACATCTAGAAAAGCTGATGGTCTGGAAGAGCCACCTCAAGATCCCATGCAGGTCTGCAGGAGGGCTGGCTCCAGCAGAAGCTTTAGTCAAGATTTGTGGAGTCCTTTTTCTCCTCGGTTCCACACTGTGCTTCTCCCGGTGCATGGAGATGGCACTTCCGTGCTGGCTCCACGAGAATGGGATTCATCCAACCAGCATCGCACAACACCAGGGACAAACTTCTGGTCGAGGTTTTGTCTTTGTGTCCTGTCCTGCAGCAGCAGCAGCTCCCACGACCACGCTGAGCTGACACACCCGGAGTCTGGCAGCAGGACAGGAGGAGGACCCGGGGATTGTCCTCTCTCTGCAGCCATGCTGAGGTTTGCTCCCCGCACACCCTCTCATTTGCGTGCGCTCACGCTGCTCCCAGCCATGGTGCTGCTGGGAAGGACAACACTGAGCAGGCTGCACCAAAAACCTCCCTCGTTTTCAAGCCCTCACTTCCACGGGTGAGGCCGAAGTTACCGATGAAACCCCTGTTGTAATAAATACCAGGAAGGGTCACAGTCTGATCAGAAAGAAAAAAAATGCAGCATCCCCAGGAAGGAGGAATTCTTTTAATTGGGAATTACAGGTAGGGGAGGGTTTGTGCTCAGTCCTGCTGCTGGGAAATTGCCAAGCAAGGTGGAGGGGGTTGGTTTGGGCTACAAATTCAGCCCCTTGTCCCAAGAGCAGGCACAACGGGCACTCCCTTGCATGCTGGTGGGGAGCTGCGTGTGAACTGTGGGGCACGGAGGAGGCACTTATTTGCCTTTGCAGGACTGTGGGGCCTCCTGGCAGTGGTGAGTACCCAGGGCTGCCAAATGTGGGGCTGGGGGCACAGGAAAGGTGCGCCCTGGGGTGCGGCAGCTGCAGACACAGGCAGAGATGGGCAAGGTTTCCATAGCTCTTCAGAAAGCGCCTGCTGGATTGGGGAAGGGCTTGCGATGGGGGAAAGGGCTCAGCGGGTGGATTATGCGGGGCGACAGCTGCTCGCTATTCATGTCAAGCTGGCAGAGGTGGGAAGGAATTGTGTTTGTGTCTGCGGGAGCCTGTCCATGCAGGGCTGCTGGCTCAGCCCGTGCTAACGCTGATGGTCCACGCTCCGGAACCTGCTGCCTGCGATTTGGCAGAGCCTCATCTCTTCTTCCAGGTGAGTGGATCTGGTGTGAAGTCTTCATTACACACAGTGAATGCCCCCCGCCCTTCTGTCATGCTCTGGCACAGTGAGGCCTCCATTGGCTCCCCAGCATTTGGGGGCTCTGCCTGTGCACCCTGGGGTGCTGCAGCAGGGACACCCTGTGCCCCTTCTCCCACAGGTTTCTGCCTACCCTGAAACTGAACCCCAAGACCTGCTTCTGCGGCTTTGAAAGGGAAAACAGGAGCATCTCTGAGGAGGAAAGGCTGAGAGAGACCTGGAGTTGTTTAGCCTGGAGAAGAGAAGCCTCAGAGGGGATCTGATCAACGCTGATCACGAGCTAAAGGGTGGGGGCAAGAGGATGGGGCCAGACTCTTGTCAGTGGTGCCCAGTGACAGGACAAGGGGCAATGGGCACCAACTGGAACCTAGGAGGTTCCCTCTGAACAGGAGGAGGAACTTCTTTCTTGTGAGGGTGGCAGAGCCTGGTCCAGGCTGTCCAGAGAGAGAGATGCTCTGGCACAGAGATGCTCCAGGCCCCTCAGCACCTTTGCAGCCTCTGCTGGACTCTCTCCAGTGATTCCTTGTCTCTCTTGAACCAGGGATCCCAGAACTGGACACAAGACTCCAGAGGTGGCCTCCCCAGGGCAGAGTAGAGGGGAAGGAGAATCTCCCTTAACCTGCTGGCCACACTCTTCTTCATGCACTCGTGATGCTCCTGTGTAGTCTTATTGAACTAGAAAAGTAGGCTAATAATGTTTCATGTTCTAGACCAGAAATACCAGTGTTTCCTGCTAGAGATGCCTGGAAACTACTAGTACTTGCTTCTGTAGTGCAGATAAACATCATTGCAGCATAAAAATGAGGTAGATGGAGGCATGTTTAGCACCTTCAACAGTCCCCCTTACAGACAGAGGTGAACCCCAGCCCTGCTCTTTGCAGGGACCTTGCCTTCATGGAACATGTTCTGCTGAGGCTGACATTGTCCTCACAGTGATTGACTGCAAAAGTCAGGCAGACTTTATATTTATTATTCTTCTTTATTTTCGGGACACCAATGGATTTGTCTGCTTTGGCTCATATCTGTGATCAGGGAAGCAATACATTGGATTTTTATTACCAAGGAAGGAAAGAAACAGAGGATATTTTTTTTCCCTAGAAGCCAGTTTCCTAAGGAAATGAGGCTTAATCTATTAAGCTGTGTGTGGACAGGGAGGCCAGACAGTCACACTACCTGGGGCTGCCATCTTCTCAATATGCCACATTTTTGAGGTCAGGTCTGTGGGCACGCAGTAAAAATCTGAGGATGAGAACAAACAGGGACTCACTTTCTCTCCTCTGCAGCTGAGGACGTGTGGGATAGAGCCTGAGGGCATGGAGCCAAAGTCGGCTGAGACTTGTAGGTTCCACAAATATAACATTCCTTGCAGACAAATAGGGGTAACTGTGATGCTGAGGAGTTCCAGCCTTTTGTACACACTCGAGAACCCACAAGGAGCGATGTCACTGTCAGTCATAGGAAGAGATTCCACTGGATCTCTCGTGTAGCTGTGAGGACTCAGCCATGAGACGCTAATCCATATAACGAGGACAGGAGTTAATCTTCTTGTTGTTCCCTGAACTCCTCATTTTCCTCTTCAATTTCAGCATACTGCCCTGGAATGGATAAATTCGGGGAGCTAGCTGGAGGATAGGCACTCGAGCACTTAAATGCAATGTACATTTACAATAACTGAATCATATAATAGCTACCCATGCATCCAGGGCCACAATCTCAAATGGCAACTGCAAAAGACAAGTTAATAATAGTCATTGTTACATGATTAAATTAGGTAGACAGGAATAAGTTTTGCAGGATTCATAATGGTTTTAATGATATTATTTAGTTACCAAGAACAATATATCTCCTCTATTCATGAGTTCCTGGAAATCAAGGATGTTGAACTGTGAAATATGTTTTTAAAGGCAGAGTTGTGAGCTGCAGTCTCTCTGACAGTTAGTTATATATTGTATTGCAGTCCTACAGCTCTTAAATTATCCTCAAGACTTGAATAGGAATAGTGGGCCTGTACATGACATTTTGGGCAAGTTTGGCTTTCAAGCCAAGAGCCAGACTCCATGGGGGAAATTCAGGCTGGGTCAAAGCCTGGAGGTCTCTTGCATCCACCTTGTTGTCATTGCTTTAGAAGAAGTGGTACCATTATAACACAGTTTGGTATTGATGTCCTGCTGTAAGGCTGCAGTGTATCCTGGACCCCTCCAGCAGCTGACCAGCCCCACTTGGGTGTCCCGTGACATAGACTGTGTGGATTGTGTGCGTGTGTGGCTCTCAGGATACCCTCCATGGCATTTCACCTTGGCTGATGTGGTGGCAAGATGGTGTCAAGGCTAGAAGTGAGAGAGGAGCATGAAGCACACAAACTGGGCTTGGTGTGGACCACAAGAACTGGGGTGTGCTGGGTACGCTGCGCCACATAAAACATTTCTTGTGAATTGTCCACAGAGATGTTTTCCTAGAAAGCATTTTCAGTTGTGTAGTGTGCATTCTCTATGAACCGCATAAAACACACAGAAAATCTCCAGCTGTAGTGACGCTGCTCTGTCACAGGGCTGGCATTTGTCAACATCTTCACACTGCTGGAGATTGTTTTACAGGGCAGTTCGTTCTGGAAATGCAAACTGAATTTAAAGTGGCCTTCAACAACAACAAATGGACCAAAACAGACCGGATAGCTTTTTCCTCCCTCCCCTTCCAGTGAGAGCCACCTGAATTCAAGGTCAGCCTGAGCTAGACTACACCAGAAGGCACACGATGTGTTGGCTTCTCCACCATTATGAGCCCAGTGAGGTGAGAGCTGAGGCAAAGCATTTGGGAAGCAGAACAGAAAGTCTGGAAGAAGAGCTAATCATGTCCCCCTCAGCATGGGATCAGCTCATGTCCCTTATAGGACAACCAAGTCAATGTTGAGACCTAACTTCACCAATGCTATCAGCAGACCAAGATGTGGCGCTTCAGGACATGGTCTAATGGTCAGGGAGATGTTGGGATGAAGGTTGGACTTGATGATCCTGGAGGTCTTTTTCAACCTAAATGATTCTATGACACTTGTGCTGATAGGCTAAGATTGCGGGTGAATTTGCCACAGTAGATGTATTCAAGCAGCTGAATATCCATCCTTAAAAAAAAAGCCAAACAGCAGGAAAGAAGCAAAAGCTGCAAGGCTAAGAACTGGCAAGGAGCACAGGAGACACGCACCCTGACTTTGGAGTAATGAAACAATCTCTCCATGTGGTTTGGAGAAGCAGCGAATGACGGAGAAACATTTGTGGCTCCCAAACTCTTCCTTTCACCACCTTTTAGTAAGACAATATTTTGACAGCATTTGTCCCAGTCAGCAGCCTGGTCAAGGCTGTGAGTGAAGACACTTGGCTTTCAGCTCTTTATGTGAACTCTTACCTTCTCCCAAGAGCAAAACCAACTTGTTTTTTGTTATATCAATGCAAATAGATGTTCTTGCATGGAGCAAGGCTGTTGACTGAATGTGTCAGTGTGGACATCTTCTCATGCCAGCCTTCACTGGTGAAATAAAAGGCTGTATAAGGCTGTATGTAGATTTGTCATCAACTTCCAATCAAGATAACTGTTGTCCTAATTTCATTATTAGATTGAAGCATATAATTCCAAAGCTGCTTAATGAACAAGGGAAAAAATATCAAAGGGAGGAAGTCTCAATGAAAATGTTCTTGACAACATTTGCAGATGTCTGTAACACAGGAGGGTATGACCCTCTCCTGCTGTCACCTGCAGAAGCTCATGAAGCAAAAGATGGGTTCCCATCTGTGGCACTTTGTAAATTAAGGGTGCCCAAACACCATCATCTGATTGTCAGTCAAACTTATAACACAAACCATGGGTTTTATTTTTCTGAATTCAGCCAAAAATTATGCATATTCTCAATAGCCAAGAGATTTGTCTTTGAGAAAGCGAGAAGTAGCTGCAGCCATCATCTAAGTCCTTACAGCATAGTCCAAACGGAGCAACTTCTGCTGTCTTTCTTTTTGACTGAATACCATTAGTTAAGTTTAAGAGCTTCCCCTTTTCCCAGTGAGGAAGTACCCCCCAGTTTCACCAGCTAATACGCAGTTACAATTTAGAGAAGACAATTATCACTTACAAGGAGACAACAGTCAATAAATGCTGGTGGAAACTCTGTCCTTGAGTCCACTGGGGCTCTTTGAAATGTAGTACTGGAGAAGGCACTAAAAAGGTGCCTCTCTCATCCCAGAGAGGGTTCAGAGGGTAGATGTTGCAGGTAAAACCAGGAAAGTTACCTGAACATAACAAGATTCTTGAACCCACCACACTTGCCCCATGCTGGAGTGAATCGGGGACGTGGCTGGAGCTGAACTTCCAACCTGAACTCAGCAGCTGCAAGCCCTGTGTGCCTGATTCCTCTCTCATGATGAATGAATGTTGTCATGCGTTGGGTTGATGAAAACGTTGTTAAAGGCAACCACTTATCCCTAGAAAAAATAAAGCAGCAGAATAAAGAAGAATTTGTCAAGGGTATTTGGATCTGCCGTTGCAGAGAACTTGAGAATAGATTGAAGAGGCAGCTAGAAACCCTTCAGGTGTTGATGATAAAAGCTCTTCTGTGGTGTCCCAGAAAGCAGTGACCACAAAAATATATTACATAAGGTTTAGAAATCCGACAGCATTTCTGTTTGATGGTGTATTCATCTTGCAAACAATAATCACACTCCATTTCTCTCCACCGCTTTTCTGTTTCTATTAAGGCTCTTACCAAGATCTTCTTATCTTTCCTATTTATTAATGAAATCATATATATAACATGATAAGCAAATAAAAGCATCCCCAGTGGGGGTGGAAGGAAGCAGTGAACAATTTCAGCATGTGTTCCAGTGATCTCCTAGCAGGTTATCACAGCCAGGTCTAACATCTACTGGCCTCCACTAGGTCTTTTCATAGACTTTGGTGAGCTTTGGGTGAGGCCTTATCCTTTGGAGCATACAACAAAACTGCTCAGTGGTCACTCAGTGGGTCAGAGGAATGAAAACATTTTCTTTGGGTGAAAAACCAAGTTTCTCTTTGCTTTCATAATCAAGCAATGCAGCAGTAAATGCTCTGCTGCATTTTGGGTTGTTTGAATTTCCCCATCTGAACTAAGCTGGAGAAACCAGCCCTTGTGACCATATTCTGATCTTGGGTAAATCTAGAGCTTTCTCACTGTTTTTACTAGAGTTAAATAGTTTTCTGGAGTTTGGTCCCCATCAACCCTTTGAAGGCAGGGAACTGAACTTCTGCTTGAAGTTGTGGTATTCTGAAGAGCCAAGAACAGGTCATTCAGCACCAACCACAAAAGCATCCTCTTGTACCTCCCCAAGCCTTTACAACCTGCTTCATGTCCTTCATGGGCTTGGTCTTCTTTCTTGCAGGATGAAGTTGTCCTCTTGAAACAGAGGAGAGTAATTTCTGTTGTGACTCACAATGTAGTTGGAGGTCACAGTGTTTGATGCAGTTCCCAACCCATTGCCTCTGAAGCACAGCAGAACCACACTGTGTCTAGGAAATAATATCTCCACCTCCTAATTCTGGAGCCTTCTCAGATGGAAAATCACAAATGCCATAATGAGTAACCACAGGGCTGAGGAAACTTCCCAGCAGAGGCAGGCTCCACTGCTTGTTAATTAGTCCAATCACTAGGGTGAATTTAATGCTTTTTCTGAAATTCTGTTCCCAAGTACTCCCAGCTTGGTTTAACTGTGAGCTCAGAAAGACATGCTTCTCCAGCTGGAGAAGCTGAGATCAGGCTTCCTTGCAAAGTTTCCTATGTTAAAGCATATGTGCTAACGATGCTGCTTGGTGCTAATGGCCTTTGCAAGAGCTTTCTCACCCAAACATAGATACAGGCTGGGTGACTAACAGATTGAGAACAGCCCTGAAGGAAAGGACTTGGGGGGTGCTGGGTGGTGACAAGCTGGAGCTGAGCCTGCCCCCTGCGCTCGCAGCCCAGCAGCCAACGTCCTCCTGGGCTGCATCCCCAGCAGCGTGGGCAGCAGGGCAGGGAGGGGATC